>PVJA010006031.1:0-47726 GCA_004027025.1 Myocastor coypus
AAAAGAGTTTCTTATTACAGCGTGCCCCTGGAGCTCTCAGAACTCCGGCCAGGGATCTCTAGTCCCAGTGGTCACACAATTAAGGGGAAAAAAAGTGGACTTCAGACAATGAAAGGGACTGAGAGGAGGACAGACGCCAATCACAGCATCCTTTTCTGCCTCTGTTACAAACTGCGTAAGCCAGCTCATCATAGCATATGTCCGGGCTGCAGTTCCTCTGGTTTCAAAAGCCTGACGGTTCAATCGGAAATGTGTGTCATAATAAAGCAACAAAAGAGCTGTCCCTTATGTAACCCTCCCTGGCAAAATCTCAAGAATCCCTAGCCCAGAGCATTCTGTTTTAAGGGGTCCCTAGGGTGTCTCACATGTGTCCCAAATCACTGCGAGTATCCTCAGCTCCATCTCATGGCATTTTCTCTATTTTCTCTGTCACTCCTGATGAGAGAGTGACTCTCCAGATGTTAACATTGACATCAGTGCTCTAGCCAGATATTTCAACCCTGACATTGTCTTTTTTAAGAGTCTGACCTTGGCCTAGAGAAGCTTTCTTGGACCTACATAAAAGAAACCCTTCTTTTTCAGCCTAACATATTACTTAGGAAGTCAAAGGCTAGCTATTTATTCTTGGAAATATCTTCTCCTTGGAAGAAAAGTTATCGACCCCAACCTTATAGCTATGAACTCTTCCCTCACTAGTTCATTAGATAACATGTCCAGGTATGGCCCACATTAGCTAACTATGCCATGGATGCCCTCATTTTGATTAGATAAAATCATTTTATCAACACTATCACTACATGTAGGACCATGCATGCACTGGCCAGGTTAGCCGCCTTGTGTAACGCCAGTGATTTTCCTAGTCTATTTTTGATATTCATTAATGGGGATCAAACACAAGAGAATTTATTTCTCTTAAAAACGAAAACAAAGGAAAACGAAACAAACTCCCACATGGACATTCATTCTTCCAATAGTGATCCAAGGTCTTAGATTCCATGCACCCCTCCATGATTTTCAGCAATTCCTAACCTTGTTCACTCAGCACCCACACACTACTTACAAAGCACTAGTAAAAGTCAATTGTGTGATTCCTTAGAGTTAAGGGCTAGAAACTATCCCCCTCCAAAAACAATTCTACACACTGGAAAAGGAAGCACAAATTTTGTAAAGATCCAAAGTTCCCTGCAGGATCACTAAACTGATGGGTACCTCAACAAAAGGACAATGGCATTGGGTACTGAGGGCATTCAACTTGCCCTTATTTTGAACATTTTAATGGTTTAAGTGCATCGATCCATTTACTTTTCACTATCAACCCAAAATGAGATAGTACAGGTATTTATTATGCTAGTGTACAAGTTGAAACAGTGTGAAATTCTAAGAAATGTGTTGAAACATAACCATAAGTTAGGAAGAATGTCATTAGAGAGAATAGCAGAACAAAAACCTCTAAAATCCTGTTCCTCCATAAAGGAGACTGGCAAAAATTTATCAAAATCAAGAAGTTCAGAACTCTAGAAATAAGTCAAAGGTTTGCAACACACCAAAGTTGTTTATTCAAGCAAAATAGCCAAATCTGCATAAGAAAAGCAAGTTTGGTGATATTATAGCTTGCCTTGGTAGCCCTAAAACCCAATAACTGCTCATTTACAATGAAAACCAGCAGTTTAGCAAACACAGGCAAATTCTCAGAGAATTATCATTGTTTGACCATTCTCTCTGTTCCCTGGAAGCTCCCAGGTGAAGATGTCTTTATTTATCCTGACTCAGAGCTCACTTAGTATGAATCTTTTCCCTAAGGACATGTATCAAAACAATCAGCAGCAATTATATAATATTGCAGTTGCCAGAGGCCGCCTTCACAGTCAAAGAAAACAAGCTGACCAAAATCTTAAACACAAAGTTGGGGAATGCTGTATTTGACATAGCTTGGAAAATCTCTGGCATTTTCCTGGGAATCTCAAAGGCCAAGTGCCACAGTGTGATTGTTTGTATGTTCAGGTCAGGCCTGAGAAGACCCTAATCTCTCACTTCTGATCAACCTTGGGCCTCTGCGGAAGCAAGAAGTGATTCATCCCATACAGGAGATGATTAGTAAGATTAATAGCTCACTTCTTACCAGAAACCAGGGGGGCCAAAGGCAGTCAAAGGACATGTTCAAAGATCCGACACACTTACTGAGAAAGGATTCTATAGCCAGCAAAACTATCCTGCAAAATAAAGGAGAATTTCAAACATCCTCAGATGAACAAAAACTGAGTTTGTGGGTAGCTGATCTATCCTGCCAAAAACACTGAAAACAATCCATCCCAGTGAGATGAAAAGACACTAGACAGGAAATCAATGCCCATGAAGAAATGGAGGGAAATTGTCAAGATAATAGCCTGGGCAAATATAAAAGCCAGTGTAGATGTTTCTTCTATTCACAATTCTTTTCCTCTAAGAGTTAAACAACAACTGTTAAAGTAATAGTTGTTAATAAGCAGCTAATGTACAGTTATGTCATTCAGTAGACAATATAACAAAGTGGGCAAGTGATTGGTTTACATTAGAGCACAGTCTACACATACTCTTAAGATCAAGTTGGTACCAATATAAACTACACTATGAGAAATTATATGTTAATCTGCAATAGGAAAAGCAGAATTTGAAAAAGTCATTTTATTCTTTCTATGGCTAAATAATGTCTACTGCACAGATGTAACATTCTTTATCATATACTAGATGAATCTTGAAAGCATTATGCTAAGCAAAAGAAGCTGAACACAGAGGACCACGTACTGAAGGATTGGGTTTCTACGGAGAGCACAGAACAGGCAAATCCACAGACACAGAAAGCTCCTGAGTAGTGGCAGAGATGGAATGTCTGCTAAAGGGGTTTTTCAGAGGAATGACTTGGAAAAGCTTGGACAGAGACGATAGGCACACAGCCTTGAGAATATATTTTTTTAAAAAACCCAGTTGCTGCTATCTCTAAAAGTGTAGCTTTTATGATTTGTGAATTTGTTCCAATTTTTGAAAGCGTGATAAATTTTGCTTCATTCATATTTTACATACACAGCACACTCACAAATATATTAGAAGTGAACCGAGGTTTTGATACAAGTATATCTCAATCTGGGACTTTCCTTTTGGTCATGTTTTCTTCTTTTTCACCTAGAATATTTTGAAAACACTAGTAGAGCTCCATATATTTTGCAATTTATTAGCTTTTGGCATAGAAAAATCTTTATTTTGACTTTAGTATGCACTGTTTTTTATTGCTAGTGTAACTAATAACGACAAGCTCAGATACTTTAAAAAGAAGAAATGCATTATCTCATAATGCTCATAGGTCACATCTAGGCACTGAGTGGATAGAATCCTCCGCAGTATATCACCAGGCTGAAACCAAGGCATCATCAAGAGCTGGAGCTCTCATTCGGACCTTATCATCCTCTTCAAAGTTCCCTGACTTGCTGAGGGTGGTGGCACATGACTGTAATCCTAGCACTTGGGAGACTGAGGCAGAAGGATCAATGTGAATTCGAGATTATCCCGGGCTACAAAAGTGAGATCAAAGCCAACCTGAACTGCATAGAGAGACCCTGTCTCAAAAGGACAGAAAGGGGGGCGGCACTTGGGAGACAGCTCAGTAGAATAAGCTCTTGCTGGGCAAGTTCAAGTCCTGAGTTCAATCCCCAGTCCTACCTAAATAAATAAATAAATAAATAAATAAATAAATAAATAAAAGCTCCCTGGCTCATGGTAGAACTCAATTTCTTGAGGTTTGGGAATGCAGACCACACTTCAAATGCCACCTTCTTGCTGTACACATAGCCTTTTCTATGACATGCAATTTATATCTTCAAAGGTAATAATATGATCACTGTTATTTCTTTTAACTCTAACTGGTAGATTCTCCACTAAAGATTTCATTTCGTTTCATTAAGTAGATCCATTCAACATAATCTTCCTTTTGATTAAAATTAACTGATTGGAGCCAGGCGTGGTGTCGCATGCCTGTAATCCCAGCACTTGGGAGGCTGAGGCAGGAAGGATCAGTGCAAGTTCGAGACCAGCCTGGGCTACAAAAATGAGTTCAGAGCCAGCCTGAATTGCATAGTGAGACCCTGTCTCAAAAAAGACAAAAATAAAATAAAATGAAATAAAATTAACTGATTGGGATTACTGTTATGATCATTATGATTAGTATTATTTTTGTATTTGGTACAGGGTCTCACTACACAGCTCAGACTTGTACCAATCCTCCTGTCTCAGCTTCCTCAGCACTGAGATCACAGGCATGCACCACTATTCCTGGTCTTGGTGGCCACCTGGGGCAGGGCCAGCATGACATGTCATCCTGAGATCGAATCTAGGTCCTTTCACCTCTATGCTTTAAGAAAGGGAAGAAGACTTCAAAGAAGCCTGGCTGGCTGGCTGGCTCTTGTCCCTTCCCATTATGAAATTTGCTTAGTGGGGGGAAAAAAGCCACATATCTGTGCACATTATAGGTTATCTGTAGGTGGAAGGGAAAAATAACTCCCTAGGAAATGTTAGATATTAACACTCCTGTCCCACACACAGGCTGGGCATACGTGGCCAGTTACAACACCAGACACCACTCCAGCACCCACTGTCCATTTCCCTTGCACCCTGAGTGGTTACTGTGTTCACTGACCTAGTGTCTGCTCAGGCCACTGGTTCACCCAGCCTCTTGCTCTGGACTCTTCCCTCCTCCCAACAATGAGGAGAGGTCAGCAAGGCAGCACCTGTGGTCTGGCATGAAGCACAGTAGTCCATGCAGAATTCTGTAGAAGACAAGTGGGACCACTTATCTTAGAGCATTCATTTTCTCCAACTTGCAAATTATTAGACCTGCTTTATCTGATTTAAGGGATTGTTCAGAACATACAGTGAGATAATTGATGTCAAATGCAGTTTGAAATCCTTTAAATACTGTATAATGATATGGTTTAAGGGCAAGACCTGAAATGGGGTTCAACAAAATTAGGAGAGGATAATTCTTATTCTCTTAAAACTTTTGCCATGCGTTTTATTGTCTTTTATTATGAATTGTACACAAGGAAATCATCCCATTAGACAGTAAACTCCTTCAGACAAAGGACCACCTTGTTCAAGACCTCAGTTTTTAACAGAGCAGAGACCAGATCTGAAGTACAGAAAGGGAGATTGCTTATCTGTCCATGCTTCAGCAGAGGAAAGGGATGCGGGACACTCTGCTTGGCGTTCTGCTATACGCAACGCCTTCACAGCACTACCCAGCACACAGTCAGCACTCCATGAATGCTTGTTGAATATGAATGAGCAAATGTTTGCTGGCCTAAGTTTAAAAAAATGCTAACTTCTACTTGACCATAAAATGGCAGCTTTTTTTATCTCTAGAAGAAGAGCAAGCAGGATTCACTCAAGGCAAAACTCCCATTCACTGGGTTCTCACTCTGAATTCTTGTGCTACAGCATCTCACTGAGGTCCCAAGCTGGGCTCAAGGTCATGACTCTCCTGCTTCTCCTGTCCATACTCTTCCCATCAACCCTCGCCGCCATGACAGTTCACAGTAAAGCTGAGAAGGACGGCGCATGCCCTGAAGAGCTTAGGAAGTTTCACTTTTCTTTCTTTTTTTCTTTTTCTTGCTTTTTTTTTTGTTTTGTTTTTTTCTTTCTTTCTGCCTTTTGGCCTTTTTAAGACAGGTTTTGAGTTCACTTTGTAGCCCAGGCCAGTCTCAAACTCTCAGCAATCAAGAAGGTGTCACATTTTTTGCGTCCTCTTTCTCCAGTGTTCTCTCTGCCAGGGCTCTGACTACCTCCCCTAAGTGACTACAGTGCGCTCATCACAGCCCCACGTGACTTGTTATGTGTCACTTACTATACTGTATGATCAAACATACGGTAAATATTAAACTTAACTTTTAAAGAATGTATTACGATAGAGGATACACCACCTTTAAACCGCCTCAGAACTCTGCCCCTCACATCAAAAGCACATGTTCCATCATTTGTGCCATTTTCTGCAGCAGTTCTAGTAGCCTTTTCTCAGAAATATCTTTGGCTGTGCAGTCATGGTGGCCTCAGTGTCCTGAGCCCATTCAAAGCATCTACCTGGGATGGTCCTTTTCACCTTGGGAAAGAGCCAGAAGTCTCTCTGTGTCAGACTCAGTTAAGGTGTATGATAATACACCACCTCCACACAGGCTGCTGTAAATATTTTTCGTGGTTTCAGGACCCTGAGGCAGCCATAACTTCTCACATAAACATACTCAGAGGGGGAGAAGGGCTTTGGAAGGAAACAAGAATGATGGCACACCTGTGCTGGAAGTGAGTAGTATTTTCATGGTTGTTAGTGGCAAAATGTCTTTTCTTATAGTAATTTTTAATTTAAACTTTCACCATATTTTTAAACAAACCTTATATCCACTTCTTTATTTTTTTGAAAGGACATTCTGTCAGTCAGTGTTCTCCAGAGATGGAGAAGAAAAATGCTCTTCTCAGATAAGCATAGGAACTCCCTCTTGCTCACAGTCAGTCGCTTCGCTCTCTTCAGGTCTTCCCCTGATGTGATGAGAACTGAGTCCATCTCGTACACTACAGTGGAATAACTGAGGCCAAGCACTTCATAAAGAACAGTCACTTATTTCTTCCAGTTCAAAAGGCTGACAAGTCCAAAGCTGAAAGACTGCATCCGGCGAGGGCTTTCTTGCTGCCTTATAACGTGGCAGATGGCATCAAGTGGCAGGAAAGAGGGAGAGAGAGAGAGAGCTGCATTGGATTTTATAACAAATCTACTCTCCACTCTCAGGATAATAACCCACTCCTCTGGGATAGTGACTTTAATCCTTTCCTTTATTCTGTAATCACTCATTTGTTTGCTCATTTTTTTGTAACTTTTCAGTGCTGGGGAAGGAATGCAGAGGCTTGTGCATGGGAGCTTACCACCCTAAGCTACATCCCAGCCCAGGACTGACTCACCTTTTAAAGGCCTCTCCTTTTAGCACTATTGCACCAGGGGTAAAATTCCCAACATATGAACTTTTGGGACCATATTCAAGCCATAGCAAAAGCCACCTCCACTAGAGAATCCAATCTGCTTTCTTCAGTTTATAAATTTAAAGCTAATTTCATCAAAAATAACCTCACAAACTGGGCATGGTGGTACTGGCCCATTAGCCTAGCACATGGGCGGCTGAGGCATGAGAACTGGTATAAGTTTGACACAAGTCTGGGCTACAAACTAAGCTCAAGGCCAGACTGAGCTGCATAGCAAGACCCTGTCTCAAAAAAAACCCCAAAATAATAATAATAATAATAATAATAATAATAATAATAATAATAATAATGGCTTCACAGAATAATGCCTGGGCAAATAGCCAAATGTTCCCAGTCCATTGAACTAACCTATAAAATTAACTATCACAGATACACACTTCTCAGCCATCTACTAGTCTTAAAATGAGTTTCTCTAAGCCACCTTGACATTTCTGTTTTTTGATATTGAAAGCCACTCCCCCCCTAAAAAAATTGAAGTGTATTTTAATTTTAAACTGTATGAAAGTGAAAACGTTACAACACTCTGTCGTCTGCCTTGCCCAGGTCCTGGCCTGGGCTCTAGCACGTCCTTGAAGCCAGACAAGAGCCTACCTGAGCTGTCCTCCCTGGAGCTACCAAGCACTTTCCCTTCATCCTACAGATGCTCGCTTTGGCTGTGACTAAAGCCCAGCCAACTTGTCCGTTTATGTCAATTACCATGGATGCCTGCGGAATCTTGAAATCCACAGACGTTGCGGACATCAAATACCACCATTATAAGTTTTATTTAGTCCTAAAAACTGGTCAAGCTGACAAGGCATGGGTTGGTCAGCAGACTGGAGTTAGAATACACCTGCTATCACCTATCAAAAGTACAAAAAAAGGGACAAAACACCTAACTTTGTTGAGTCCTACTTTCTAATTTTCCCTCTGTTCTTGATAGCAGAGGTGTCATAAGATTCCCCTGAAAATGTTACCTATCATTACTTTATTTAAGTCTGTGCTATTTGTTTCTGTAAGCTTCCACTCATTATTTAAAAAAAAAAATGTATAATTGCAGGAAGATAGGAACCTCAAGCAAACTCTACTGTAAAGTCCTAGGAATCAAATAGAAAATGAGGGAAGAAAATAGAACCAAACTTTGGGAAAGAAAAAAGTCAGAGAGCAGAAATGACTGTTTAATAGCTGCTGTGAGTCAAGGAACTTTTTTGTCCTTGGAGGAGGCATTTTGTTCACCATAGCAGGACAGAGATGCTGTACTTTACAAAAGGCCTTCATTTATCATAAAAATGATACTGGGTATCATGCAGACCAGCTGTGAGGTTCTCCAAGGATGAAAGAGACAGGACAAATTGTGTCCAAGTATCAAGGGAGAAAGGGTAACAGCTTTCCAGCATAGCCCACTGGGCAGTGACAACAAAACAACCCCAACTCGAACACCAGCAAAGTAAAGGTGGGTCTTGTCAGAAGGCATCTCCAGGAGAAATGCATACCTCTACTTTATAATGGATGTTCTCCTGTACTCAAAGAGCTTGGGTGAATTCTGAAAGACATTTATCAGACATTAGAAAAATTCCAGGGTTTGAAAAAATTTAACCTCATTTCTCAGAGGCTTGAGGCTCCAATGTATTTTTCATTATGCGATATGGAAACACATGTGCAATGAGTGGGTGGGTTTCTGATTCAACACCCAACCCACATGATCCTGCTAGTAATTGAATTCAGCTGAGTACAGGACAGTGCAGCCTAGGTCAGAGAGCATCTGAAAGCTAGAAACAAAAATTATTCCCAACAGTGCTTAAAGTCAGCAATGGTAGCTGAAATCTCCCTACCACCGTGCAAGCTAACTTGTGTTATCACACTGTGGTGAGCAGCATAGGCTGAACATCACCCAAGTGAGTGCATCTAACGTTCAACCTTAGGCACTACGGACTCCCTCTCATACCTTCCTCTCAATCTAAACCCACTGAGATTTTTCACCCCTAATAACTCTGTTTCTCCTTGGCCTGATCAGCTTTTAATTGTACCTAATTGGTCTCAATTTGTGCCCTTGAATTTGTAAATCACAACCTAATTTAGAAATGCAACGGCTTTCTACACATCACTGTCTCCTTTGATCCTCCCCAGATCTCACAGAGTAGCCAGAGAAGAATTTTTAGTTTCACTGCATAAGAAAAACCTAAGTCAAAGAATGGCTACCCAGTATCACTTCAGGGTCCACTACTAAGGACCAGAAGCAATAAGATAGCGAAGGCTTCAGAACGCTCTAGTCCAGTGCTCCTTAAATGTAGAAAAGAACTTCTTGACGCTCAAGCCTGTGAGACCTTCACAATATACTCCTCCGGGACATCTTGTAATTTCCTCTTCAGGAGCTCCTTAAGAACAGCATAAAGGCACATCCAGCTGGAACCATTTACACAAACTGTACAGCCTGGAGGCAGGGGATGGACTTAATGACCCTGGGCTAATCAATTCCTGCTTCCTAACACAAGGAGTGATTGCAAAGTAATGATCCACCAGCCCCAGACAAACATCACAGTTATACATTAAATGAAGTTTCTGATTCCTCATTCCATGATAAATGTATGGTTAATCCTGATTCCTGATCCATCATAAATTGCTCTTCTCTTCAGGGTCACTAAGTGACATTTGACTGTGAGTTGTAGAGGAAGTTGAGCTGGAGAGCCTCAGCTGGAGTGGGTGCAATATTGTAGGCATCTAAGTGTTCGCATTAATCTGCTGCCATCTGTCTTTATTTTGCTAACCCACTCAATCGGACATCATAAATGTTAACAGACATAAAAATGCTTTTCTTCAACATTAGGCACACATATCTTCTTGCCTCACCTCCTGAATCTCAGACAGCCTTGATTACCATAGGCAATGCCAGGATGAACCCCTAGATCCCTGAAGTGGCTCTGAAGAGCAATGCCATAGAAGACACTGCGCCAAGTCCACAACCAGTATTCAGAGTCCATTTTAAGACTCCGGTGCTCCTCTGCTGGCCAGCAGATTTCTCTCCCTCTTACACAGAAAGCTCCAAGATATAGCCTCTCATCCTCTAAAAATATGGACTCAAGCTAGGGTTGTAGAAGGCTTAGCCAACTACTTTGTATTCCTCCAACCTGGCTGTGATAGAGACAACTACATTCCTTGCCCTGTCTTTCACCATCCTACAAATGAAAAAACAGAACAGTCCCTGTGTTCTTACTATGACTTGTTTTTTTTTTTTTTTTAAATCCATTCTTTTGATGACTTAAGTAGAAATGTTCCAAGTAAGAGCCTTGTTTTGTAATTTCTCAAAAATCTGCCATCTCTCTGGGCCATTGAGGCTGCGTTTGAAGTCTTTATCACCCTGGGTTTACTTTGGTAATTTCTGAAAGATTGACAAATGTAAGAGTTTTGAATAACCTTAACATTCTGCTGTGGCTCTTTATCTGCGTTGCAGTGGGTGCAGTGATGTGCTGCCCGAGTCTACCACAAGACTCATTCAGCTGCCAGAGAGTTGGTTAGTTAGCTGATTCCTTCACTAGGACTTTTCTCTAGTCTGTTAACTAAAGTAGGATCATGTCACATCCCTTAGGACTATCGCCACTATGATCAACCTAATTATAGTGTAGACCTTAACCCCAATTCAAAGCAAATATGCCACACTAACAGCTAGAGATAGCCCAACACACCTCGGAGTCTGAAGGATAGATAATGGGCAATTGTTGAGATTCAAATGTACAGCATAATATTAACCTGTTTTTATTTTCTTTTTCAATATGACTGATAGTTTTGAACTCTTAACTAGAAATATCCTGCACTCTAAAAAATGACTTTCACAAGTGACCAGGGAACCATGTTGAGCCACATAAAGAATGCTTTGCTGTTTGAAACACAATGAATTTTACAGTATTGAACACTATTGATATGAGCTATGGGGAAGGTAGTAATGTAATGGCTTGATTAGTCTATTTTCCAACTGCCGTCTCTGTGCCCACTGAAATGTCAGTCCTTGTGTGAAAAGGTAAAGAGATCATTAAGCGTCTCTCAGCTGATCACACTCAATCTTTGTCTGAGCTTCTGTCTCCTCAGCCATGAGAGTTTCATTCTGAGTCTTCTTCCATATCTTTGGAAGCCAAATTCTGACTGGTGGGGTCAAAGCCTATGATTCACTGATTGTACTAGAACCAAGAAGGAGAGTAAGCATATCATGTTCAAAAAGCCCAAGAAGGAGCTCCTGGCCCACTGGCTGGCACAGTGATATTTTAGCCATGGGCCCTTCCACAGATGCATGGGAGAGATGAGTGTCACATTCTATCTAATCTTGTGTTCTTCCATCCTGTTTAGATCTTCATGCCTCTAGATCTGTAATTCATGTTCTTTCCTATGAGATCCCATGAGGGAAGAGAAAGCGGTATGAAATCAAGATAACAGCCCAGTTTCAGAACCTTAAAGTTCTTGTGAGTCTTTTTATGAGTCTGGGCCACAATTGTTATCTGTGTTTATCTAGTTAACTCAAATATCCAGTGAGAAGAGAAGAAAACTGCAAGCATTAACAATTTCAATGTCCTTTCCTAAATAAATTGGGAGATGCCCAAATAAAAGCATTACTATTTCACCAAAACACTTACTTTTTGATGGCCACAGTAAGTTACTTTAGTTCTTGTAAATGGTTGCTTATTTATAACCATATAATTTTAATATCCATCCATAATGACAAGGTAAAGCACATAATCTGACATAAATGTTGATCCAGAGGCAGAAGTGTGATTCTAAGGGAAAGAGGACTGAGGTGTGGAGAAGGTAATCATAGAATAACTTGATGCACTCTATTTTCCAAAGGCTTTTACTGAAGCATTTCTCCCCATAATGCTACTTTTGCAATTACATAGCAACAAAGCATTTGAAATAACTTTTTTGACATTCTGCCTAAAAACTTAAACTGAGGTGTGGGGTTTATAGAAAGCAACTTTCTTTCACTACTTGCTACTTAAATGCTATATGCTGCTGTAAACACCAGAGAAAGTAATTCCCAAAGTCAGCTTAGGTGATGTCTTGTCTGAGGAAAGGCTAAGTAGAGAGAACCAAGTTCCAGATGGTCAGGATCTGAATATCCATCCAATGGAAGATTCTCCAGATGATGTAATGCTTGAAGCCTAATATCCTTTTAAGAATAGCTTCCAGTTGAAGCTTCTGTAAACCAGGCCAAACTGGAATTTCTTCCCAGATCAAGAGTTTTCTCTACCTCATGGACCATTTGATTAGGTAAGCTCATTCCAAGGTAGTGTATTCTATATAATAGACAATAAACACTTTGGTATTTGTGATTTACTTTTGGATCATAGACATGACACTGCATAGTGCTCTCTGTGGATTCCTTTGTTCCTTACTTTGTAATCACATGGGGTTAAGTGCTTAATAGAAAATCTTGAAAGATACCGTCGCATCCTGATCACCAACTGGTTACATGTCCATTGCTTCCATTTATCTCCTTTTCACAGACCTCAAGTGGGAAGGCTGTGACAAATGAAGACGGAGACCAACACTTTCAACTCTGCAGAAAATGGAAATTTTTGAGGCCTATGTGGCAGCCACTATTGTATTATCCACTTTTCCACTAGGACACTGTTGACAATCAAATAAGTAGGATAGTTCCAGGCAACAGTGATATCTGGTGAACTCAGGAAACCCACTCAAGAAGTTCTGAAGGTCTAAGCACTCTCTAAGAGCATGGCCAGCTCTTGGTCACAGATAGAGGAATCAAAAGTACACAGGAGCAACCCTGGGGATGTGCTCTGGTCTTTGATTGAAGAAACCCTTTTAACTGAAATCCTGGAGTTATCAGTTAGTTCCATGAAATGGAAGGAAAATTGGTTAGAATTGTTAAAGGGTGGGAAAATCGGCCATTTTCCACCTTGGCTGAGAAAAAAATAATCTCTTATGCAAATTAATTTTGGATTTAAAGAAGATACTTCTTCCGAAAGAATTGATGCATCATTTGCCACCACGTGAAACTCAAACCTTATGAGCTTGTGGTTACCTTACAGTTAACCAATCAGCTCTTCCAAATCTGTCTCTTTTGGCATATACTCTACAATTGGCCATTGGTCGTCAAAAGTAATTAAAAGTCAAACATAATGGCACTAAATAAGATAACATTTGTGAATTTTTTTTCTAAAGCAAAAAGCTATACAAACAGAAAACATAGCTCTTAGAGCACCTGTTCCTTTAACGTGCATAGCAACTGAAGGCTAAGCAGTAGTGAAAAGAATAGGAACTTCATTTCCCTCACTCTCTAGTTTATCTCTGTCCATCAGCACAGTAGTCGAAATATTCAAACACTTCAGCAAAATTTGCTAAAGCACATTTTTAAAAGTTTATTTGGCACAGGGTTTCCCTATGCAACTCAGAGTCATAGTGATCCTCCGTCTCAGGCTCATAGTCAGCACTGGGATTACAGATGTGTACTACCACACCCAGTTTCCAGGCTGGAGCGGCATGCAGCATACAGTACCAGGGATGGAACCTGTGCACTTGAGCCTATTGCCCAAGCCCCTGATAAAGTACATTTAAATTTACAGATACTTAAGTATCTTGTATTTAAGCTATTTTGTTAATTGATGAGGCAAGCAGGGAAAATACTAGTATTGTTGAGGGGAAGGTTTGGTGCAATTAATCTCCAAGATCTTCTCAGAGATGATTGTCGTAACCACAAATGTCTCCTGAGTTGGACAAGAAACGTCAAGGCCACAGAGTACCATGTGGATAGTGGAAGTGATACAGCCCTTGCTTAGCATTATAGTTACTCAACTTTATCCATTTTGTAATCATAGCACTAACAAAAACACATGTGTCATTTCTGGCTGATTATTCAACTACAGAAAGGAATGAGGTTTAAGTACATCCTGTAACATGCGTAGTAAGTTTTGAAAGCATTGTGCTGTGTGACAGAGGCCAGACAGAAAAGAATACTGTATGTGATCCCACTCATAGGAAATATGGAGAACAGGCAAATTTGTAAAGACAGAAAGTAGATGAGAGGTTACTGAAGGCTGGGAGGAGGGAATAGGAATTGTTGCTTAATGATTACACAGTTTCTGCTTAGAGTGGTGAAAAAGTTTTAGAAATAGAGAGGATGATTACACAACACTGTGAATAATAATTAATGTCACTGTACACTTATCAATTGTTCAAGTTGCAAGTATATGTTCTTAATAATTAGTAAGTACATATAGTCTTAATACTTTTTTTTTAAATTCTGGCATACTCTTTTGAATCCTGGCATTGGGCTCTACTCAATAATTATCTGGCAAATAAATAATAGCTCAATTTCTGCCACCCACAGATATTCTAGAGCTTAGAGGAAAAACAATGCTGTGTGGCACACAGATGCCATCTTGCCATTTACTGGATGTTTAACTTTCAGTGAAATACTTGATCTCCCCATCCCTTAGCTTTTCTATTCACGACATGAGGACAATAATAGGACAATGACATAATCTGCTTCCAAAAAGCATAGTGAAGATTATCTAACATAACTTTTTGGAAGCTCTTGAATGGTATCTAGCTAATTATTACTAGCTAATGTTAACACTAGGTAGACTACTAAAAAATATAATTAGATAACTTAGAAAAATAATGAATCATATTCCTATTCCTAACCTAATGATTTCCTTATTTACCTGACTATGGCTATCTTCTTAGAAATATCAGGCAAACCCAGTACAGTTCATAATGATGTCTTGGAATAACCAATCTAATGATGTCACTGACCTGTTGGATATCTTTTCAGGGCTCCTTGTGGTTTTAGTAAGTTCCAATTCTATAGCCTAAGCCCATCTTCAGCTGCGAGTGGACACTGTGGCCTTCCCATCAACCACTATGAAATGCCGTTCAATGCTGATTTTGGCTGTGTAATCTCTGTGCCTCCAATATGGTGCATGGATCAGGTAAGGCACATGGTCACTACTACTGTACCCATATTGAGTCTCAAGTCTAGTAAAATTACTCTGTCAAGTTTCTTCTCTGGAAAATGTAGAGGGCAGCTATGAGGGCTGGCACTGCTATAGTTACTTCATGAACATAGCAGATACTGGTCAAGAACACTCAGACAGCGCAGGGACCCGGGTTTGATTCCTGGCACCACATGCCATGCCGGCCCCGGCCCTGGGTGCACTGAGCTGGCCACTAAGTCTGGGAGTGGTGGTACATGCCTATAATCCCATTGCTGGAGAGACTAAAAACAGTAGGATCACTATGAGTCCAAGCTGCACAGTAAGACAGTGTATCAAATGCATTTTTAAAAAATCCCAGACCACCAGAGAGGAATAAAGAAATTCAATGAAGTTCTAACTAGAGCCATACTATTACTGAATGTTTCTGTTTATTGAACCAATAAGTCTCTTTTATTGTCTGTCAAATGTCATAGCTGAAGGGGGGTCTTATCTTACCTGTCATCCAGCCTGGTTTCTGTCTAGAGCACCAGTGAGCACCCACTGTCCCACTATTCCACCAATGCTCCCTTTCCCTAGAATGCCCTCTTGCCACCTCCCTTGCACTATTGCCCTGCTTAGCTAATTTTTACTTATCCATAACAGCACAGCTCCACCATCTTAAATAAACCCTTCAGGGATCTCCCAACCTAGGTTGTTCTCCTATCGTGGACTCCATAACCTTTAATACTCCTTCATCAGACCCATCACCATGATTCGCAGAAAACTGTCTAGTGGATTCACTACCGTTTGTCTCCCCTGCTTGTCCATCGTATTCACGGTTGCTCTATTCGCAATGCCTAACATAGTCTAGTCTGTGAAAATGGCACTAAATAGACTAAGGTGTGGAGGCTCGTGGCTGTAACCCCAGTACAAGAGGAGGCTGAGGCAGGATTGCAAGTTTGAGTCAGCCCAGGTAGATTAGTAACTAAGCAATCCTGCCTTAAAAACAAAAGCACTAAATAAATATTACTTGAATGAATAAATGAGTGAGTGGCTTTTAATTCCCAAGGGTAGTTATAAAGGCTCTGTGTAGATCCCTGAGTGAAAATAAAAATACTTTGTAAGCAAATCAGTAGTTGAGAAATGAAAGGTATGGGTAAGCAGAAGCTGCTAGTCTTAGCTGTGGATGAACAACAGTATTCAAAGGATACTGGTTGTCATGGTTTATCTCTGGACATCACCCTGAAACCCCATGTGTCTAGAGGCAGGGGTTTGGAGAGTGACTGGGTCCTGGGGCCACGTAGTGGACTTGTCATGAGGAGGTCAAGTCTCGCTGGAGGAGTCAGAGGACTGAAGGCAGGACCTGGAAGGGTTCACCTCCCTTCCTGGCTCCACCCTTTATCCTCTGATCTGCTCCGTGACTGCCAGAAATGAGCCACAACTCCCCTGCCACGCCCCTGTAAGACATCAGCCTGTCTTGGAGCCAACTGACTATTGAATAAAATAGGAGCTAGCATCTACCTCCCCTCCCATCCTTGTAGGTGTCAGGTATTTAGCTCCCGTGATGAGACGAGCAACTAAGACACTGGCTGGCACCCGCTCTGCACAAAAGGGGGACTTGAGTATAGAAACCTGTGGATTAGGAACTCTACTGGGCTTGAATTCACAAGACATAGAAAATATAACTGCTGTGTAGGACTCCAAGTCACATCTCTTACTCACTGTCCTGGTGCTTCGTTCAAGCAGGGGCAAACCTACACTTAGCCTTTGAAAAGTATCTGACTTCCCCTGTGTCCTAAATATGTAGCATAGTTTGCAAGTCCTCCTTTCGTAAAGTTTCCTTTGACTCTGACTTTAATCTTTAATGCTTGGAGACAAAGAGTATCGGCTGCCTTCGAGCCAATCCTGTCCAAGTATACAAAAGTATTTTCTAAGCCCCAGCCCTCTGTTTGCTGTCAGGTTATATTGCATGGTGGTGTGGCAGTAAGAAATGGCAAGGGCCTGGGCATAAGGACAGATTTGGGTGGAAAGTCTGCAGAGTGCAAAAGCCAAAATCAATTCTAGTTCCAAACCACACATTCCAGAAATGGCTCTGCCATCTGACAGTGCAGCCAGGCATTGGATTATACAGATCCCACTCGAGTCTGAGCTGTAACCACGTACCTGTTCTATGGCCTGATATATGCTACTTATTATGCTTTGGAAGCCTCAGTTTTCTCGTCTATAAATCAGGGATAAAAGTCTCCTGCCTCATAGAAGGAGATTAGGTAAAATACGTAAAACACAGTGTGCAACTCTGGCGCACAGGAGACACTCCATACATTCCAGTTCTTATTATTTTTTCATCTTCTGGGAGAAAAGGTAAGAAACTCACGTGAGAACTTCTTTCCCTCAGCTTTTGTTCTGGGATCAGGCTGCTCTATTTACTGATGACCTGTATTGACTCCACAAGCAGATGCATCCTTGGAGATTTTAGCTCTATTTTCCCCCTGGGCCCACTTTAGCCTGTAACACTAGCACGGACCTGGAGACAGTTTAATGCCATTGCTTTACCTCTTGATAATGACGTTGTTGACATGTCAGCCCTCCATGTCAAAATATTATGACAACCATAATGAGCAAAATAAATTTAAAATATTTATTGATTTTAAGTGTTATCATTTACCTCTGCTATCAGTGACATACGATGTCAAATGTGATGTATTTCAAGTATATTTTAAGCAAGATAATTAATGAATTGGATTTAGGAGCTGAGTATTTAACATATTTTATGATGCACTTTGATGAAAAATTCCCACAAGAGGAGACATATCACTCGGAGCTCCTAGCTGTGAGTCTAACGCACAATCCCAACGACACCTTTTCTATCAGAGCCCCCTGCCCACACACATCACAGACAAGAGAAGAGCCGGAAGTACGCAGCTCAAAATGCTCACAACAGACCCAGCCTTCATTAAAAAGGCAAAAGAAAGTAAAGCCAGGAGAATGAGGATAATGGTAATTCCATTGTTCACTTCATCGCAAACACATTCCATTCCGGCCACTTGCCTTTTCTCAATGGGTGGTTTCAGAACCTAGGATGCAGACCCAGCCAGGAAAGAAACAGGCTCAACCAAGCTGCCTCTGGGACCCATCAGAGGCCCCGTCATGTTTTTGTGGACAAACACTTTCACAGTGACAAAACCCAGGTGCTGCAGAAGATGAAAGGTGACAGTTAGTCTTCAGCAGAGAATGGCCATCGCTACCACAATAATGTGGGAGAAACCAACGGAAAAGGGGAGCAGAAGTGTCAATGACAATTAGAGATTTCCTGACAGGGCCTGTGCTAAACTAGTTATAGAGGCAATTACCCTAAAATTTTTGAAGTGGCCATTTGCTCAGTAACCCAGCCCGACCTACCACCCGAGTGGAGATTACCATAAGTGAAGAATTTATGATGGTAGAATGCCAGTTTAGCATAAATTACCTCAGGGAACAGATTGAAACCACTTGCATTTTTAAAAATTATGCAACAACAAGAACAACAAGATGAGTTTATGCAAACCCGATAGGAACCGCAGAACAGGAGGCCCTCTAAGTCTTTATCTCTACAGACATGGTCTTCCTTCTTGCCTGCTTTTTTTTTTTTTTTTTTTTTTTTTTTTTCTCCCTTTGGATGAAGATTCACAGCATTAATCCATAATAACTGTATCTCACTCTATTACAGGTAGTTCAAGGCTGCTCAGCATAAATGATATGCATGGCTCTATAACCTCATCTTTAAAACCTCCAAATATCATGGTCAGAGACATGTTAGATTTAATGCATCCCCTGCCATAAAAGTGCTGCTTAAGACTAATGAACAAACGAATGTTTGTTTAAACCTCTTTGTGAAAATCAAACAAGCTTTCAACAGCTATTCGGGTATTTATCGTCAGAGGTGAATCATCACTTAGGTGCTTTGCCCTGAAATATTACCCGCTAACGCTCATAGTTTTGTGACACTAACTCATTTGCTGTGGGTTTTGCTTGGGTTTTCGCCCCCTCTTCTTCCTTCCTGTTACTATAGCTCCAGACAGGCTCTCTCTGAAGAGCTCCCTTTTGTCCCTGGTGGTGCTGGCAGCACTGGGACCCCGCAGAGCTAGATGCTGTCTTCAGAAGGGCCTGGCCCAGCCTCTGGGATGAAACCAACCCCTACCTGCCTCAGCCTCCTCTCAGACTCCTCAAAGCCACCAGCCCCAGCCCCAGCCCCAGCCCGAGGCCTGCCCTGCTATGTCCCTGCCCTCCTCACAAAGTAGCTGTGTTTTTTTTCATACTCAGCAGCACCTGAAAAGCTCCCACAAGATTTACCCATTATATTAAATAACAGGTTTTAGGAGCTGGGAACTGTTATTCTAGCGTTGCTGGGTGTCATTAGGGTTGCACGTCTATGCTTGTTTAATTTTTCTTCTGCCATTAAGCAAACTAAATGCTCCAAGGTTTTTTTTTTTATGTCTCAGTGGGGTCCACGCAGAATAGAAAAGAGAATATGTGTTCCAGGGCTGTGTAACTGGGTTTTTTTGTTGCTTTCATTATGAGGAAGGAATTAAAAATCCCTCCTAGTCAGTACTTAAAATATCAAAGTCATTGTTTAATGCCTTTGAGTCACTGTACAACTAATTCAATTGCACAGTGTAGCACCGTTTCACGGTGTGTGAAACAAAGATAGTACATAGAAGTGATTGCAAAGTTGAATAAACACCAAATTAGTTTTAAAAGTCTACAACTTCCCGGTGGAGTCTTTCAGACCCAATGGTACTACTGTCTGAGAAAGCCAGTGGTGGCCAACAGGTTGCGCTACCTTCCCCCTTGTGTCACTGTGAGAAAGTGGCCCTGGTAACACCTAGAGGAGACCCTGTCCTCTGAGAGGTAAGTGCATTGGTAACTCAGTGTAACTTGGCCACCTATCCTTCACAAGACATGGCACCACAACATGGCAAACAAAGTGTTCCAAAGGAAAAGCAGGACAGGGGACCAAGGGGTCACAACCAGATGAGACAACAACATGGATCAAATGTCATGATTTGAGAAATAGAAAGCCCAAGGTTAGACTCAGTGCCGTTGCTCCTTGGCCCGGAGACCACTTTTAGGACAGTCGGGATTTTTCAGTCTGAGTTCCCATATCTGAGCACCCATGGATAGTAACAATTATGAACGGTGTTGTGCATGTTCCAGGGGCCTTTCTGAGCGTTGAAGAAGAAAGAACACAATATCCAATAGCCCACGTCCTCAGTGAAATGTCCTGCTGGTTGAATGTGAACAATCGTAGAAATTCATAAAAAACCATCCCAAGAGCGCTGATTACTTGTGCTGCACCAGGCACTGCCATATGGACAGAAGGTATAACTGAAACAAACCACGCTCCCCATCTTGCATCAGCTACCTGTTCTGACAGAGCAGTGATAGGGAGCCTGTGGCATGCAGAGGGCAGGGGAGCCCTCTCTGTCAGCACCTGAGCCAAGCTGCCCTGGCAGCTGAGCACCGGGTCACAAGGGTCATTTTCTAAGCTAAAATCTCAGTTTTAAGTATTCAGGTATAAATTCAGTGTTGGTACTTTGCAATAAAATACGTGAGTTTTGGGTTGCTGTTTGGGCACTCAGTCTCTAAAAGACTCACTATCACTGGCCTAGAAAACATGTTTGAGAATCAACTACACCTAAGCACTAGGGGTATTAACAGGTCAACAACAAGTCTCTGTCTTCACTGACTTTTTATTTTGATGGAAGAAGATTAACAATAAGCCAATAAGAGGGACCAGTTATTCCCTTCTTCAAATATGCTTTGGAATATCCCCTCCTCTGCAAGGCTACATGACCACCCTATGAATGTTTCATCCAGCACACACACACACACACACACACACACACACACACCTGTCCGCCTTCATCCTGCTGGGATGGTTAATCTGGGTTAATCTGTCAGTCCACCTTGCTGGATACAAGGTACCCAGTGGCACTTTGGTGTGTCTGTGAGGGTGATCTTAGAGGAGAGCACTGGAATCCAAAGGCCAAGGAAAGGAGATTGCATCCCTCCCCAGGGATGGCCTTCATCTGGTCAACTGGAGATGGGGGTAAAAAAAAAAAAAAAGTGGTGGACTGACATGAGGGCACAAGGCCCCTTCCTGCCCAGTCACTTGAACTGAGACATCAGCCCTTGCCTGTTTGCTGAACTGGAACTTCAACTCCTCTAGAGTTTCAAGCCCATGTGAGGTTACTGAGCTGTAGCTACACCCGACCTCACTTCTCCTTAGCTCCTTGGAATCAGATTGAGCCTGTGCCACTGGTTCTCTGGGGTCTCCAGGTCACCAACTGCAGCCCTTAAAACACCTAAGCCTTCAGAAGCTCACATGCCATTCTCGTTTCACAGGTCCTTCCTGTTGGTTCGTTTCCTCTTCACAAGCCCGATACACCTGCTCTGTGTCTTCCCTGTACCAAACTGATCACTTTCCAACAAACTAAGTGATTGATAAGATGTATGGTTTATAAGATGTATGGTTTATCATCCCCTCTGGAGAGTTAGTTCTGAAGCTTGGTGTTTAGCAGGCAGTCGGTAAATAGTTGTTGAAACAACAAACATGTCATGCAGAAGTGAGAACTATGGAGAAAAGCAGAACCAAGTAAAGGGCGCAATGACACATGAGGGAAGCAAGGCAACTTCCGCTATCGAGGGTGCTTATGCCCCAGTGGGACAGTGGCCATGGTCGCCAGAATGACCATACTATCTTCCAAAGTAGGACCCCTTTTTTATTAAACTATGTATTCTGAGATCCTTGTAGAAGCACACACAGTTATAAAAGATGATACAAAGAGATCCCATGTCCTCGCTACCTGGTTTCCCCAAATAGAAACAACTTGCAGAACAATAGTACAATATCACAGTCAAGATAGATATTAGTACGACCCATACATCAATTCAAGATCTCTCGACTTGCACTTCCCTGTGCGTGTGTCAGCTGTATGCAGCTTTTCACACGTGTAGCTTCACACACTCACCACCATAAACAGGACATCGACAGTTCCTACTCAAGGAAGATTTTTTTTTTCTTTGCTTTTTGAGACAGGGTCTCACTGTGCAGTTCAGGCTGGCTTTGAGCTCACTTTTGTAGCCCAGGTTGGTCTCGAATTCACAACCATCCTCCTACCTCAGCCTCCCAAGTGCTGGGATTACAGGTGTGAGCCACCACGCCCGGCTGCTCATGGAAGATTTTGCACAGTGCTTTTTCTTTGACATTATGCCCTCCTTGTGCTCCTCACCTCCACCCCTTCCCTGCCATGGGAAATCACTAACATCCTCTTCTCTCCATCCTTCTCACTCACTGAGGCACTTTTGAAGGCAAAGAGGGACACCACTAATAACTATGCATGACAGCTGGCAACTGAGGACTGTCCTTGGAAAAATGTAATGTGGAGCCTTCTATTTGTGATAAAGTAACAGCAACAACTTCTAACACTTTTGGATTACTTATCTCATGCCAGCCACTGCACAGATCCCTGCCCTTGTTATCATTTGTAAAACTCAAACAACCATTTGAGGACAATAGCCTCATTGTTCAGATTGGGTAGACAAAGACACTGAAGCAGAGACATTGAGACGGCTGCTCAAGGGCACAGGGCACACAGCTTTTAGAGCCAGGAATCATAACCAGATCTATCCAGCTCTTAAACTTGCCTTCCTGAACTCCTGCTTGTTAAACAAATAATTACAACACCTAATTTATTAAATCATTATAAAACCACAAAGTATTTTGAAGGAGAAATAGAAAATGCTACTGAAGCATAAAATGGGAATTGGAAAAATATTTACCCCATGCCTCATTGTTACAAGGATTAAAAATACTAGCCGAGAGAGTTTTGTTTCCCAAAAAGAACCATTAGAAATATTCAGCCTTGTCAACTGATATAGCAGGAGAAATGGCCTCAGATGGACATTCGTCATCTTATATTTCTAAAATTTAAGAGCAATCTCCTTAAAAGTGCAGTAGCATCCTATATATTCTTTGAAATACTGACATAGAACACTGGCTTTTAAATTTTTAAAAAGCCGTAGCTTCCAACTGCAGCCCAAAAGAAGCACTCAGCCTGCCATCACTAACTGTCCAGCAGAGTTCGTCCCACAAACAAATAGCCTCCAGGCTCTCCAGAGCTGGAAGGATCCATCCCTAAGGTTATTGTCCATGAAGCAGTGGGGCGTCCTAGAAAAGACTAAGACCCACTAGGTGGAATACCACGGTAGATCCTAATCCTGGTAGACTGGACACAATATAAGAAAAGGTTCCATTCAATTTCATCTTGAGTTTTTTTCAAAAAGAAACAATATTCAGGATTAGCTACCTTAACACATACTTAAAAATAAACTTTCAGAATGTACTTGATGTCTTAATGTGGTAATGAGAAATCAACACACCCGAATGTACAGCTCTTGAACTAAGTTAGTATACTAAAGTCAAGATCTGTTGACAAGGTTGCCCTTAGACTGCCCCAGTCTAGACTTTTGGATTTCCTGCGATCTAACCCTGTTCTGAACAAAAGGTGGGAATGGCAGGGTCCTATCCAGAAAAGATCGTCAGGTCATCCATGTCCCTGCCCTGGGTGGAATGGCAGGGGAAGAAGTGGAGCTGGATGAATAGGCCTGTGGACGCAGCATCAAAATGGACATTAGATCAGGAGGCAAAAGATTTGAGTTTGACTCACAGCTGCACTAATACTAGAGTGGGCTCAGTTTCCTCACTTACAAATAAAGAATAAAGATTTTAGTGTTCAAAGCTGGTTAAACAAGACAAATGGTACTTCGTGTGTATGCTCAGTCTTACATGAATAAGGGTATTCTTTCTTTGATAAATTGAAAAAAAGGGCACCCTGAACGGGACAAGCAGGGAACAAGTAGGAGGATGAGAGACAGAAGTTTGAAGCAGCCACAGGGTTTCCTATAGGAAGCCCTCACACAGAGCTGCAGGCAAAGGCCACCTCCTAGAGTGGTCTTGGAGCTCTAGGACTGCATCCTGAGAAATTCCCCCTCCATTTTTCTAACCATCAGGATCTTCATTCTGCCTCATTAACCCCTCCGTGGGCTATCCAGATGAGAGTGTGTGTGTGTGTGTGTGTGTGTGTGTGTGTGTGTGTGTGTGTGTGTGTGTGTGTGTGTGTGTAGACAGCCCAGTGGTGAGGCATTACCATTCCAACCAGGTCTCTTCAAATCTCACCTTTCTAGGCAAACCCTCATTCATTCTAATTAGTTCACCCTGCCTAAAATAGCACGGTCTCCTGCACAAAATCTAACGCTCCCCCATCATTTTTGTCTTTAAAGCTCTTATGACCCCCCTGCCATGATTGTGCACATTGATTTGCTTGTTGATGGCATGGCCCTTCCCTAAAATGTGCGTGCCATGGGGTGTGTTATGGTCTGTGTCTAGATGTCCTCCAACGCCTCACAAGTCACAGGATTTTTTCAGAGGTGGCTAAATCTAGAGCGTGTAACTGATTCATGGTGCAATGCTGGAATTAAGGGTACTAGGATGAAGGATGGATGACTGCTGGGTCAGTCCACTGGTTGGATTTGCACAGCCCTAATCCTGCTAGACTGGACACAATATAAGAGATGAAAAGAGGCTCTCTCTCTCTCTCTCTCTCTCTCTCTCTCTCTCTCTCTCTCTCTCTCTCTCTCTCTCTCTCTCTCTCTCCTTGTTGCTTTCGTTGTCTTCCACTGCCATACGCTGTTGCCCTCTGCCATGCACCACCACCCTGCCGCAGAACCAGCTGATAATGGACTAAGATGTCTACAAATGTGAGTTAAATAAATCCCTCCTCTTTTAATCTTGGGTATTAGGTTTTTGTCTCATAATAAGAAAAATAACTAAAACAGAGTATGATTGATTACTAGTATAGCCCTAACACTGAAGAATATATGAGGGCCAGCCAGATAGCTTACTGGAACACCTGCTCAGGCAAGTGCAGAGACCAAGGTTCCATCCCCAGCACCACATGCTGTGCTGGCTCCATCCCCAGGGCGCACTGAGATGGCAACTGAGACTCTCACCTATGGTGGCGCTCACCTGTAATCCCAGCCCTTGGGAGGCTAAAAACACAAGGACCGCTACAAGTTTGCTTTGGGTAGTGGGACCCTGTAGACCTTGTACTGAATATATAAAAAAGAAAATTTTAAAAATAAATAATATATGGCATTGCCACATGCCAAATGAACATGCTTTTTAGTAGGTGAATGAATGAATTCCAATCCAGGTATTATTTTGTTGTCATTCTCTCATGTGTCTGTGCAACTCTGAGTTCTGCTACTCTGCACAGTGTTTAAAACTTTGTGTTTTTCTTGTCATTTGACTTGCTTCCTTACTTCCTCTGAGTTCAAGTAGAGCCTGAGCAGTCAGTCCTGGAAGACCAAGACAAGGAGGGAGGACAAACCAAGGGCCAAGGGCCTGGTTAAGCCACTGCCGTGGGCAGGAGGCACCAGGTCTGCTCAGAGGTCCTGGAATGCATGAAATGCTTCCCAGATATGGGAATTGGAACATTTATCCATAGAAAACAACAGCTTGAAACAAATGTAGTCCCTCTCCCTGAGAAAACTTTAAGTTTCTAAATGAAAATGAAACCAAGAAATGCTTATGACCTCTTTATTATGCCAAAAGGAATTAAAGTTTATTGGTGCCAAGCATGAGCTGAGAACTGTGCTAGGCCATGCCTGTATGAAGAGACCAAGAGTGGGGGAGGGAAAGGGGGAAGTGGGGAGTCTTATTTCATTAGGGCAAGAACTGACTTATATTTTGGGGGATGACCATTTAACTCTGTTCTTCACACCATAATCTCACTAATTCTTACAACTCAATATATGTTTCTGTCTACATTTTAGACAAGAGAAAAGTGAGACTTAAGCAAAGGAAATAGCTTGCCTTAAAGGTCATGTTACCAATCCACAGCAGGTCTCAGACTCCACAGCTTATCTTATAGAGAAACAGCTATAAGAAAAATGTAGTGCCACACACATGAGTGAATGATTCTATGCTATAAGCAAGAGCAATAAAAACTCAGACAAGGGAATGAACTGCATCAGGACTGTAGCTAATCATATGATGCTGCATCCCAGAAGTTTGTTTAGAGAATAGATTTTAAGAACTTCTACTACAAAGATGATAAATGCGCTCCTTTGCTTGACTGTCATAATCCCTCCACTCACAGAGCTTCTGAGAGCTTGGTGTTGCGTACCTTTGATTTATACAATCAAAGAAACAAATCAAATTCAAGAGAGGGGAATAAATATTGTGGGCTAGGTTAATTTTTAACATAGTTTCATTAAGAAATTGGAACTTAACTTTTTTGGAAAGTTGCAAGAGGATTGAAGGAAAGCAGAGAGCAGGAAACAGAGGAGTCCTGGCCAAGGAAGCAGCTGGACAGAAGGCATGCCCCTAGGGTAAGGGGCTTTAACCATCCATGAGGGTCCCCACTCCATGTTCTCTTTCATAAGTAAGTAGTGTGTGTGACATTATAAAGCATGAAAGGTATGGATTTAGAAGATAGTTTAGGTTGAACAAAAAAAAAAAAAAAAAAAAAAGATAGACAGCAAAACACAAAACAAAATCCAGACTAGTGTGTTCATTCTCAGGCCCTAGAACCTTGGAAACACTACATCTTTTCAGTGTAGTTGAAAAAACATATATTCAGCTTATGCATTCTGATAACAATCAAATGTTAATAACATTCAATTTTCTTGACTTCTAACTTTCTTAACCTGTTCTGCTGTTAGAATGAGAGTATAAATCAAAATACTACAGACTGGGAGAACATGTGTACTGAGTTGTTTCAAACTGCCTGGTGATTTTTTTTTTTTTTTTTTTTTTTTTTTTTTTTTTTTTTGTCTTTTTGAGACAAGGTCTCACTATGCAGTTGAGGCTGGCCTTGAGCTCACTTTTGTAGCCCAGGCTGGTCTCGAACTCGCAGCGATCCTCCTGCCTCAGCCTCCCGAGTGCTGGGATTACAGGCGTGCGCCACCACGCCCTGCCTGGTGATTTTTAAGGCCACCACTGGCAGTAGCATTTACACTGTTTTTGTTTTTCCTAAATTTTCTCTTCTCAACCATGACATGGCTGTATCATGTGGGCCTCAAAAACAGCACATGATAAAGAAGAAAGCAGAAAGGAAATTCAGAAACTAATCAGGGAGGGCCAAATATCCCTACCATCCCTCCTACCCCAACTGTTCTGAATGTTCTTCCACTTTCAATTAAAAAAAAAAAAAATTGGAGTATTGCCTTGGGTCTACTAAATCATTAGCAAATTAAGAACCTGTTTTTAATAACATTTAACTTGTAAATAATGCATTAATTGACTAACCTGAATGTTAGCTTGAGCATTCGAAACTCTGCTACTAAATTTGTAATGAAAGAAATGCACTGGAACAGTAGGCTACGTGGTGAATATAACAGATTAAATATGACAGTTGATATTTGTGAAAATGGGGTTATAATTAGAGGACACCTGCAGCTGTTTTCCAACCAAAACAACAGAAATTAAACTTGCATAAAGTGCATGCGTATGTCACGTTTTCTGCTGCTGTTTCTTTTGTTCTCCTGGAGTCTCCTGATTCTTTCCCCGTTTTTGTCAGGTCATAAGTCTAAGTGAGCAACAAGTGATCATTTGCCAGATACACTTTACTGGATTTCTAAGAGATCCATCTCAGGGAGGGGGAAAAAAAAAGTCCTTGTTTATAGATGAAATAGGAGTTCTGAAAACCATGGCTGACAGCCCAGCATAACTGCTCAGAGCTAGAGGAAGCCCTGTGAAAACGAACCAGTAGTCCCTTACCTGCCCTACCTGCAACTCTCTAGTAGGGTTTCTCAGGTGCAAATAAGCAGAATGTGGTGTCCTGTGAACTATACATTATTGAAAATGTATACAGAAGTAAATCATATGGAAAAGGCCCTACTTTCTGTAGGAATTAAAACAAAGACAAACTAAATTTCTGCAATGACTAATAATTAACACAGTGCTATAAATTCACTAATTCATTCTTCCATTCAACCAATGTAGGTAAGGACCTTCCAGTACCTGTACTAAGCTAGGCTCTAAGATAAGCCGAGCAAGACGCAGATCCTATGCCATAAGGAGGCTGAGCATCCTCTTTATGGGAACATATCTATAAACCATGTCAATTGGGTGGAGAGATGAAATATTTAGAAACAAATCTCATCCCATCCTGTACAGTGCAACTAGGAAATTAAATGAGATATGGACAGAAATGCTTCTTTTGCATTTGTTAACCAGAGGTGATTAGTGACCTTGGAGAAACAGTTTTAGTGGAGTGTTGGGGACAGACACCAGATTACAGCAAGGTATAAAATGACTGAGAGAGAGGATGTGGAAAAAGAAAGTGTAGCCTCTTCTTTTCAGCAGTCTAAACCTGAAAGGGAGGGAAGAGAGAGGGGAGAGGAAGAGAAAGTGAAGAGCTAGTTTCACAAAGACCTCAGCAAGTCGCACGTGCCAAATAGTAGTCACGGCCATTGCACACAGAGAATCTTGGCATATTAACATACATGTATGCATCTCGGCTCCACATTTGTTCCTATCACAAGTTTAAATTCCCTTCCAATATTCCAAAATATTAAATTCTCATTTAATATGCTGATTACCCTCCTGGTTACAAAGAATTAAGGTAAAGCTCGGATACACATTGAGTTCTATGCCATATTATCAAGTAGTCGTTGACTTGGTCAATAATTTACATTTTTCTGCATGAGAATTTTGACAGTGTACTTCCTCATTCAATTGAGTTAGCTTGAACTATCTGAAATCACTGCCTCTGTGGGTCAAAAACAGGTGAATACTGACAATTTCTTGTAGTTCAGCTGAATAGTAGGAACCTAGGAAGATCACAGCATTGCAATAATGTGGAATGAGGCATAAGGTGAAAAGAAAGAAACAAATAAGATAACTGGTACAAAGGGTATCGAGTGAGTTCTTTAAAAAAAAAAAAAAAAAAAAAAAAAGTATCTTTGTCTGGATTAGGTGTACGTTCCCAAGGGAAATAATTCTTGAGCGTGTACTTTGATAGTGATAATAACATTTCAGAGAGTCCCGGATGGTTCAGGGGATCAATTGGGATTTAGGGAGCAGGGGCTTTTACCAGCAATCTGACTGATTTAGTCAGACTAACTTGCAATTTTACACAGTTAAACATCTTAAGACCTAAAACGAATAGACCAAAGAAAAGCACTGTTATGAGGAGATGACAGGGTAACCCTTGGCACATTGTTGATGGTCTCTGTAACCAGATGATTCCACCTTTAAGGTGAAGGTGTGGACGGTCTGCCCATTGTCACTCCAGTGTGAGACGCACAGAATTCTAAGTCAGAATTAAAGCAGTCCTGGTGCAGTCAGTGAGAGAAAGTAATTTTTCCCAACTGCCTGCCCTAAAAATAAACCAGAGGTAGTCTCAGGGGGCAGCTCCCCAGGCCCCTACATGGACACTAAATTCACTGTAGTGGGAGACTGAGATGGACTGAAAACAAATTCTTGAAGAAAGAAAAACACCCTAACGAGGGCACCAGTGGTGAGTTGATGGGAACTGAGCGACCACTGGGAATGCATTACCTGAGCGTTTGCTCCAGAGCGGGTTCACTGGATGAAACTATGAGGAGAAATTCCCACAGCAGCACATAATTTGGGCAGTAGCTAAGGTCTTAGGATGTTCTTTGTCAGCTGTCAGAATCACATGCTCATAAACAAAGAGGAAAAAAGACTCAGTCAAATGCCATGAAGGAAGGCCAGTGAGATGGTTCAGCGGTCTAAAGTGCTGGCTTAGGAAAGCTTAGGCAATGGCGGGGACCACCGTTCGATCCCCAGAACTACATGCTACGCAGGCCCACCCCCAGGGCAGGCTGAGCTGGCCATAATAGAGAGAGAGAGAGAGAGAGAGAGAGAGAGAGAGAGACAGAGAAAGAGACAGAGACAGAGAGAGACAGAGAAAGAGAAAGAGAAAGAGACAGACAGAGACAGAGACAGACAGACAGACAGACAGACAGACAGACAGACAGACAGATTGATAACGCAATGAAGGGCCAAACAGCAGCAGACTTGACCCTTTTGTGTTAGCACCGGAACCAGGGAAGTTTTCAAACCTCTATGCCAGGCTTCCATGCCAGCCATCCACTCCTCATTGCCGGTCTTGTTTTGCACCTCTGCGAAGCTATGGCTAAGCCATGCCCAGGCCAATCCCTCAGCACAACCCACTGCTTCACACAGGGTGCCCTTCTGGACATAGGAAGTTGTTGACTGCAGCCTCAAACTTGGTTGTCCAGCGTCTGAAGAGAGAAGTGCTCTCTTTGTCAGGCTATGAAAACCTTCTTGCCAGACAAGTACTGAATGGGGAATTCTCAACCATATAACCATATTGAGACTTTTTATTTTACTAAGGTGCAAGCAGAGTTCTTTCTGCTATTATTTATCATTTGATATTATAAAATTGCTCTGTAGAACTTAAGGTCTCAAAAGTTTGGTCTGGGCAGAGCTTGCTTTTCCAGCTTAGAGGATACATTGTGTGAAATTTAACATAGTTGCTTTTACTATTGCAGTACCATATCTATAATGTATTTGATGAAATACGTGACCTGCCTTCCTGATTGTAAGGTATTTTCTAAATTCTAAAGCTAAATAACCCACAGGGCCAGACATAAAATTATACCCAGAAATTTAGACCAAGCGTCTAATCACCCTGAGGTTGCCCCTGAGGGCTAAATGTCAATCATGGTTGGGAAGAGGTAATTTGCCCCATTATGCTGCTTGAGAATGGATTTTCCTGCTACACCTGGAAAAGGTTGTGGCTAATTATATGATTGTTCCAAATTATTTGTTTCCCTTCCGAAAAGAAGCTTATACTTTCTCTTCTCATTGACATCAAACTTGACCATGTGACTTGATTGGGCCAATGAAATGTGGGAAAAAAAAGTGTCGATTATCACTTCCATGCAGAAGCTTTGAGAACCATCATGTTTCACAATTGTTCTTTTCTCTCTGCCTGGAACATAGAATGATTTATATATAGACTATGTTCCTTCAACCTCTCCTTCAGAAGGAAAATATGCAGGACCAAACTCTGGCCAACACTTGGAACAAGGGAAAGAACAAACCCTGATTGCTATTCAGTAGTTCTCAACCTTTCTCATGCCATGACCCCGCAACGCAGTTCCTCATGTTGCGGTGACCCCAAACCGAAAAATAATTTTGATGGCTACTTCAAAACTGTAATTTTGCTACAGTTATGATTCGGAATGGCTTTAGGCGACCCCTGTGTTTTGGTCATTTGACCCAGGCTGGGGTCGTGACCCACAGGTTGAGAACCACTGCATAAGTCACCAAGAACTGGGATCAAAGAACAAGCCATCCAATACAAAAGTAAAATCAGCCCTGGTGTAGAAAGTGGAAGAGTGGGTGTGTTCCTCTGAATTCTGCCCAGGACCTAGCCTTCACAGACAAGGACAGGGACCTTAGAAACAAGAAATGAAGAAGGCAGAAAAAAACACATCCCAAGGAAATATTGGTAGGTTCCAGAAGACACGGTTACATGCTGTCAGCTGCATCTTAGGGCCCTGTAGACCTTTCCTCTCACTTCTCAGTAGGTGCTGCAAGGAGAACACTAGTGAGAGAATGATCAATCTTAAGTAACTTAGTCTTAGCATCCCAGTTTTAGAAAGACCTGTTACAAGTAAGTTTAGGAAACTTTATACAATGTCTTCTCAACCTCTAGCAGTCAGACCATATTTCCCACATCCACAAATTTACTTATTTCCTTGAAAAGCTCTTTCATATCTCCCATATCTACTACCCCTTTGTCAAAAATCCAAATACCTTTGCTGTCCTCTGAGCTCAGAGCTTTGTTTCCTAGTTCACTGAGAAAGTGACACTACGGGAACTTCACTCAGCCCCCTGCATTGCGCCTCCCCTCCTACCTTGGTCCATGGGGGTTTATTTGGCCTTCTCTCCTAACCCTGTGCCCTGTCAAGACAACTCTTCCATCTGTCACTAATCTTATCCCACTCATCCACCGAACGACATTGTTCCAGCAAAGTTCTCTTCTCTTCTGCATCAGAATTCCCCTCTATTTGATCATCCTAGTCAACAGTCAAATGTTCCATTTTCTCATACGTTGCTAAAACTTTGTTTACTATAGCTACTCATCCCTTTTCCCTGATTCCTTTTAGAGTAAAATTCTTCAAAGGAGCATCTACACCCTCTGTCTCCAATTTTTCTCTTTCTAGCCTTTCTTGACCTCAGTCCAACCAGATTTCACCTGCACTTCTCTGTAGGTGCCACCCTTATCAAGGTGCCCAAGATCAGAAACTTTGCACACAATCACTCTTTCTTGAAAACTCAGTGTTTTAGGTGTGATCCTAAGAATTTCTATGTGTTTGGCTTTTCTTCTAATTCTATGATCTCTTTGCTTCCCTTAGTGATTTATCTCTGTGTTTCAGAGCCCAGACGGTCCCTGGACTTGGTATATTTTCTACTTCTTCTTTTTCAGTTGAAATCTCATCCAGCTCCATGGCGTGGTAAATTTATCCTTGCAGCCTGACTCTCCTATAAATCCCATGCTGGGTATCCATGACACAGGCTCCAGGCCTGGGCTGGATTCCCAACAGTCATCCAGTGGAGACATATCTAAACTAAACTTACAAGCTTTGGAATCGTTCCTCTCCCGGTGCTTCCCACCTGAGCAGCTAGTAACTCTGATCTCAGTGCGGACCCCTCCTGATCATTTCCATGGCTGCTCTTCTCTCATCCCTGAACACTGATCATGCAACAAGTCCTGCTGATTCACCTTCAGAGTAAATCCAGAACCTGATGACTTCTCCTTGCTTCTACCGCTACTGCTCTAACAGGAAGGGCCATTGTCTCTTCCCTGGGTTAGCAGAGTAGCATCCTCAATGCTCCCCTTACCTTCTGGTAGTCTAGGTTGCCACAGCCATAACATTGCCATACTGAGGTGTGTTTATGATCCTCTCTACTTACCATCTCTGGAAGCCTTTTCTCTCCCACTCGTTCCTCTTTGTATGTCCCACTGCAGCTCCTAGCCTTTCCTTGAGTACATCAGGCATGCTTCCACCCATGGAGCTTTGCACATGCTGATCCCCTGCCTGGGCTTTTCTTCTAAAAGTTTTCATTTCCCTGCTGAAATAGGAGGCAACATAGCCCTCATTCATCCACACACTTCCTTCCGATCTTCACTCAGTGAAGTCTTCCTGGGGCGGTCTGCCTGATGCTGCGTGCTCGATCCACACCCCGTGTCCTTCAGTCCTCTGCTAAGTACTTATTATCAACCAACATGCCATATATTTTACTTACTTAGTTCATTTATTACTAGAGTTCTCCCACCTAGAAAGTATGCTCCGTAAAAGAAGAGAACTTCTGAAAGCAACCAATCCTTAAATGCCTAAAGTAAAGCATGATACTGAGGAAGTTCATAAACACCGGATGAAAGAATATATCCAATTTGTTGAAAATTACATGCTTGGTGCCTAAGCTTAATGTTACTTTTTAATATTGATTTTCCTCTCTGCTGTTTTCTTTCCACTTTTCTGCTCTGCATGGTCATCCTCCAGATGTTTACTTTTCAGGTCAAGATTCCATAGCCCTATCTCTTCTTCTTATCATGTTCTAATCCTGTTCTCTGATCTACACCATCACCTCCTCCATAGGAAGGTTTACTTCCTGAAGTTAGGGCTCTGTCACCCTTCCTTGGAGTCACAGAGAGCATGAGAGCCTACATGAGCTGGGAGGGCATGCGGCTCCACCCTCTCACGAGAAACCAAAGGAAACTTGAAAGGAGGCCAGAAACTTTTCAAGGACTCACAGCTCATCCCTGGCTCCCAGGCCCCATCCTCCCTCATCTTCCTTCTGGCTTCTGTAAGTAAAGTGAGCTGCTGCTAATTTCTCTCTTTTTATTTTTTAATCTTCCCCTGGTTATATCATTTTGATATTTTCATGGATCTGCTTTTATCTCATTTTACAAGAATACTTGTATAAAATTAAATAGGACAATTTTCACAGAATTTTTTAAAAACCCCTACAGACTCTACCAAAGTTTTCATTAGATTCTTTTAAGATGTATTATGTATAAATATGCAAAGGATGTGTTAGAGCTTAAATTCCAGAACAGAAAATGTTTCAGAAAATAAGATTAAGATGTTTTCTTATCTTAAACAAGATAACAGCATCCACCTATAAAAGGTGCTGCAAAGAAGACATATATCACCTGGCACGGGAAACAGAGGCAAACTGGATAACTTGTGGGTTGCGTGTTTATGGTGTGAGGCTGTGCCCGCGCCAAAGTTCCTTTGTGACCCTGTTGACCCCATAAGATATTGAGACCCAATTTTCTCCCCCAAAATAAAAATGCAATGAATTGGTAATGGTCCAAATAGTTATGGTAATTTATTACTCTACTTTCTAGAGCATTTTGATTTTTTTTAATCTTGTGTATTTGGTACAGGATCTCACTATTCAGCTCAGACTCACAGTGGTCTTCCTGCCTCAGCCTCCCCACCACTGGAATTACAGGCATGCACCACCATGTTCAGTCTCAGTGGCTGGCTCAAGGCACCCAGAGCTGGGACTGGCATGGCATGTGGTGTCAGGGATTAAACTCCAGTCCCTGCACTTGCCTAAGTAGGCACTTATTCCTAGAGCATCATAGAGTGTATTATTTTTAACACTGATCTTTTTTTTTTTTTAAGTGTTACATCCTTATAATCCATGAGTGCCAACAGCTATCACTGTCCCATTTTATCTCTTATAGAAACGAAAACCCAAAGGATACTTATCTCAGTTAAAACACAGCCAAGCAAAGGAGGAAATGGAACCAGAGCTTTGACCACACAGTGCAGAGTTAGTTCACTGAATCAGACAGCCTTGGACAAGTAGATAATTCAGGATGGAAACTTAAATATTTTTAAAATCGATAGACAGATTGAGTCTACAGTCCATGCTCCTCAGTTGGGGTGGGCTCTGTGAGCGCTTGGCCAATAGAATGTGTCAGAAGTGAAGCTGGATACGATTCCATCTTTAAGGCTTAAGACATCTCCTGTCTCTTAAAACACTGGCTCTGAGACCTCTGGGTCACTACCCAGAGTTCCTACTGCCCTAACACTGCTCTACTAGAGAGGTTGTGGTTAGACCCTTCATCAGTAGACCCAACTGGGTCCCCTTCCAGCCAAACCCATAAACACAAGACCACTGAGTAACCCAGGTTAGGAGTCACTCAACTGAGCCATCTGTGACTGATTCCCAAGAAATAAAATGTTGCTAAAATAAAATGTTATGTTTTAGATTAATTGATTATTTGCCAACAGGTAAGGGGAACAGAAAGCAACTTTAGGAAGTGGTGGGCTGCAGCAGGCACAGGTCAGGAGCCAGAAAACCCTTGCAGGTACTCCTCATGAAAGTGGAAGAATCTGCAAGTGACTATTTATAGCACAACACAGCGACTGCTGTTGAAGGGTAGAGGAAATGTTACTGTAGGTACATAGAGGCAGAAATTGTGGCAATGCTGTTACCTGCAGTAACCTAGACAACAGAAAATATACTCCGTGAAGTGGCAAGCTTGCTGGCTTTCAGTTTCAGAATGCCAAAAGCACCAAATGATTTATTTGGGGTATGTATGATATACTATAAATAAAGTTAAGTGAGCTACAAAGTGAACTATTAAATTATGTAAATTATATAAATAATGTGTTCAGAGAATTATTTTAAATATATACATAATATGTATGTTATTTGATTATATTACCACATGATTCCTAGGAAGGACAGATCAAATAAAAGCTGTTCACTGCAGCCAGGGCTGGTGGAGCATGTCTGTAATCTCAACACTCAGGAGACAGAAGCAGGGGGGTCACCATGACTTTGAGACCAAAGTCAAAGGTCTGGACTAGGTCGTGAACACAAGACCAGCCTGACTTGCATAGTGAGACGAGTCTTAGAAACCAGAAATAAGTGAGCTGTTGGGAGGAAGATTTTTTTTTTTTTTTTTTTTTTTGTCTTTTTGAGACAGGGTCTCGCTATGCAGTTGAGGCTGGCCTTGAGCTCACTTTTGTAGCCCAGGCTGGTCTCGAACTCGCACCGATCCTCCTGTCTCAGCCTCCCAAGTGCTGGGATTACAGGCGTGAGCCACCACGCTGAGCTGGGAGGAAGCTTTCTGAAATGCTAGACTTTTGGAACTGCTACTCCTCGCCACACTCCCCCTCCGCTTGAGTGAGAACGCCCATGGCAGCTGCTTTGCCACCATCTTAGCAAACTTATTTCTCTAGTTCACAGGCAGATAAACCGCAGTCAGATAAAAACACCTAGAGTGACGTCCAGACCTGGGCCTGACTAGAGTGACAAGATCTAGGATCTTGAACCCGATCCTGACACTGCCTGGGTGCTGCGCTATGAAGTGAGAACCTGGAAGCTCTGCTGAGAGAAGGAACACATTCATACATGGGGAAGGGACTGTGACAGGTTAAAAATGGCAACAGAGACCTTGACACCCTTTCTATTGAGTGACAGGGAACAGGTCCCCTCCTCCCAACTTAGAACAGGTTCCACAATTTGCTTTGATCAAGAGAGCAGGACAGAAGTGATATTGGGTTGGTTCTTAGACCTACACCAGTGGTGGCAAACCTGTGACACGTACATGTGCCACAGTAGGCTGTTTGTGTCGTGGAAAGCTCAACAAAGTTTGCCATCACTGTGTCTTAAACCTTAATAAATGATAACTTTCACTTAGACTTTCTTGGGTCACTGTCATTAGTTAGTTTGTAAAGAGAATTTTTTAAAAACACAATAAAAACTATACAGAATTTCAAAATAAGATGATAGAAAATTAATAGTGGTTGTTATATTGCATATTGTTATCTTCAATGTAGTTTGTTAGATTACCTGGTGCAGTCATACAAAATTGATCACACAATATAAGCACAAACTGCTCCATTCAATGAGCTCATAGAAATCAGTAGCACAATTATCTCATCTATCTAGTGTATATATAGACATATTTTTTCTTCCTTCTTTTCTCTTTCCCCTGCTCCCAGGTATTCTTTCCTTCTGAATAGTTTCTTTCCATTTCACTATATCCACTGTACCTCTAGATCTATTTATTCTTTCAGTTTCTTACACTAAGGACACAATATCAGGTTCACACATGCAGGTCTGATTGATTTCCCATCTGAGCATGGCCTCTAGTTGCATCAATTTACAACTGATGAATGCCTGGACCAGTCGTTTTAAGCCCTGAGTTTCCAACTACTCTGATGCCATCCTGCAGAGACTCAGTGGGGGTGTCCGAGTTGACAATCCAGCCTCCCTACCCAGGCCCTACGCTTATGCTAAGGCCATCTTGGGATCTCCAGGTCAGCTCTGGAGCTCACAGGGGAGTATTCTCAAGTGACCTCAGGAGCTCCCCAGGAAGCTCAGCAATTATCCCACTGAATTATATGAAGCTGTTGACCGAAAAATAGTGAAATTGTTCAAAATAACAATTTAAAGTAGTAAAATGATGTTTTAAATCACTAAACTTTGGGGGTAATTTGTTATTGAGAAAAACAGAACAGTATGCAAATATATAAGTAAAGAAGGTAAGGATATTTTTCACAATGGATTGCACTTTCTAAAAGGATGATGAGTTGGATTTTGTAAATGATGAGTTGAATTTGCAAATTACATTTCATATGTGCTAAGGCTGCCTTCTGTCTTATTCATAAAAGCACACAGGTAATAGTAACGAACCCTCTTCGCTCCTAGGAATATTGAGGGGCAAAGGAGGTAATGCGGGTGAAACACAGCAACAGAGCTTTTCCTGTCACACAAACATAAGGCATCTTTACTGCTTTTAAAGGAAGACGCAAGGGCAAACTTTCTCTTTGCAACTCCAATAATCACATCATTTTTGTTTCTGTATTTATCAACTTGTATGTTAGCTCATCACACACCTTTCTTCCACATGTGAAGCTGTTGTCCTGCAAAATATGGGCTGAAGTCCATAGTGAGTTCAGTGGAGCTTACTGATAAATTACGACAGCGCAGTGTAGCACAATAGTCATGTGTGGCAAACGTGTGTTAACTCAGCTAAGCAAAGCACAACCGATGCTATTTAACTCAATCAAACATGCAACTCGGGGTTGTGGAGGATGCAGCTTGAGACAGAGGCTACCCTGGGGCTGCAGTCCTGCCTCATCACCATACTTGAGGAAAAACATGGGATGCAGCAAGTAAGGAGATGGAGGGGTGTCATAATACTTTGTTCTGTGATAAAGAATAAAGTGTTACACAGGCCCAGAAGTAGACCTGGGCATCGCTTCCGTGAGGAAAGCTGAGACCGTGGGACACTTGTCAGACTTCCGCTTCCTGAGATAAATTTTAGTAAGTTCTGTGACATGTTTTTAATGAAAAAAATTCCTTCTCCTTAGAAAGTAAAAATATAGAGGTCTTTATTTTTTAATTAATTAATTAATTTGTTGGTTTATTAATTTTTGAGATGAGGTTTCACTAAGTTTCCAAGTTGCCCCAGATGACCTCAAATTTGTTATCCTCCTGCCTCACATCCCCAAAGTGCTGAGATTACAGATGTGCACAGCCATGAACATCTTGTCTTGTATTTAATATCACCAGGGAAGCTCAAAGCACTTAACCACACTGGTATACATGCACATGCACATACACATACAGATATACATACATACACACACATGCACACACACACACACACACACACACACAGACACACACACTACTAGCATGCCTGCTTTCTACCTCTAATCCCTGGGACATCCACGAGCAGCAGCCCAACACTGCAGCCACTGTCCTCACTCAGTACCTCCTCGGAACCAGGCTCCTTCCACAGAGTGCTCAGGACTCCATCCTCTGTCGGCGAGTTTGACCAGAACAGGTACTGTATGCGGATCCTGGCCCACCTTGCCATTTAGCACGAGCTTTCAGGGCTTCGGGACCCTGAAACCTGAACAAGCCTACTACCCAATAGAAAGAAGGCTAAGCCCAGGCCAGAGGAGCTCGAAGCCATAACTAAGGAAAGCACCTTGGCTGCAGTCGTGCCTAAAACTCAGGGACATGGCAAAGGCAAATCAAAGAAAACCCTTTTAATACAAAGTTTCACAACATGGCTAGCATGAGGCCCAGCATTCATAGCAAAACAAGAATTGACAGCTTACTAGGGCTTCCTATTACAACCCTGTGGACTAGATGATCTTCCTCATTTTGCAAATGAAGTAATCTAACAATGAGAGACTGTGAGGAAGCACTCAAGGTCACACAGCTGACATTTGTGAAAGGGAAGGAGCCTCCAGGGCCTAGGACATAATGCCTGAGCCTCATGCTTGACTACTCATGACACAGCCTTCTAAGTGAGGAAGAGGAAGTGAGGAGAGGGGCCACCTACCTAAAAGATAGCATGGCAGTGGAAGCCTGGGAGAGCACCAATCTCAGCTTCTTGAAAACTCCAGAACCCACACAAGTGAGGGCTGTCTCTGAGCACTCCTGGGGCCAGTTGAGTCTTCATAATCTCTCAAGCGCTTCGCATTTAATGAGCATTAAAGAAATGGATCATCATTTTCTAGTTACCAACTATCAGCAGCCATTCATGTGGTATTTGACTTAACCTAACAACAACCATGAAAGGCAAGAATTACATCTACTTTATACCCCCAGGAACTGAGGAGTAGGATTGGCTAGCATCCCACAGTTGAGTCAGGATTTGTTCACAGGCTTCCAAAGCCAGGGCTGAGTCCACAGTATTCTTCTATGCCATACTAGCTTGTTTGTGATCAGTCTTGGCTAAGGGTAACTTTTTCACTAATGAGTTAACATTTGTCAGGTATCTGTGTGCTGAACCTGCAATAACGAGTTAATTCATTGCTTCTCAAGTTCTTTCTTATGTTCTATTATTTAGACTTGGAATGCACTTATTTATATTTCCCTTCCTAGACAAAATATTCAACTTGTAAGTGGTACTACTGCATACAAGTATCAAAGGTAGCTTAGAGAAAATGAATCTAGACTAAGAATCAGGACACCGGTTTGTTTCTGGTTTCGCATTTTCGTAATTCTCTACTGACAAGCTGTGTACTTATTCATGTACCTTAACTTGTAAGGACCTCTACGTCTTCCTCACAAAGTGAGAGATGAGTTCAGGAGATTCTGTCTCACTCTGATGTGCTACCTCTGAGGACCTCAGACATATGGACGTGTACACACGTGCACAGCACCCAGCATCCCTCAGAACAAGGGGTCTTCTCCAATAGATCCAACAGCACTATTATCACTTAAAGAGCTGCTTCAAAACTCACACTGCTGAGATTCTCAGGATCCCTGAGATTCTGATTCAGTCGTTCAGTTAAAGCCAGAAGGTCTGTATTTTGTGGATACTCTTCAGCTTTTACAGGTGCTCAGTCAGATTAGGAAATTACTACTTTGGAGTACTTTTCAGGACCAGCAAAGATATTATTCTCTGAGACTACAAAGATGACCAAACACTGTGTCACAGCTTTGTACAGTATACATTACCCTGTACAGTGGAGCAAACTGATTGGTCAGGTAGAGCCATAATGTACCAAATTTAACTTTCTTACAATATTGTTACTGATATATAGATAGGGAAGATATATTTGCAAATCATTTCTTTGTAGAAAAAATTTTGTCATGATAGCATCAATTTTAAAACCAAATTAGAAGTTTAGACAGTAACTACATTGGCTCATCCAGTAGAGGCATCAAATTCAAGTTGAGAATCACCCAAAGTCAATAAAAAATAAAGCCAGTCAGACCCATGATGTCATTTTTACATGAGAAACAAAGCTGTATCTCAAGAGCCAGGCCCACTGACGTGGGAGCATGACAGGAAGCATGTGTAAGGGGCTAAAGGTTATGTAGGCACGTGGGCCATGAACCTGCAAGTATGCATACGTAGAGCGTTTGTCATAGAGCTGAAATCCTGAGTAATTATTTTTAAATGTTACCTTTGAGATAGGGCTAATAACACTGTCCACAGAATGACACTTATTTAATTACAATCTGCAACCACATGATTTCCTTGACAGAAAGAGGTGTATGGTGAAAGGGGAGAGAAGGATAAGGACAACGCAATCCTTTAAACACCTGCAAACCCTTCTGCATAAGCTTTAGAAATCACAAGAGCTCGATCTTCAAATTTCAGTAGTTCATCAGGTAGTTACTGTTTAAAAAAAAAAAAAAATGAAACAATATCAACAACAACTAGTGATAAACTGGCTCTTACAGAAATGACCATCTACTTTGGTGTTAAGCCCAGAAGGTCATGGAAGACACAAACAGCAGATGGGGCACCCATGTTCATGGAGGCTTAACTGAAGCTCAACTCTCCTTGACATTCCACAGAATACATTTGATTACATCGTAGTTTGGAAACGCTAGAGGTTGGGAAGAAAAGATGGCTTATCTCCTCATGTTCAAAATTTTCTAGGCTGTTATCCCTCCCCCAAATAATGTTTCTGGACTGAAAGATGATTGATCAGCTTCTTTATATCAATCAGAATCCATTAAAAATGTAATGCTATTTGGATCACAACGATCTCCTTTATTTTCTCTTTTATTTGAAGACCGAGTATTCAGTGTTGAAACCAGTCTGTTCTGCATGTTACACATCAACCTAAGTCCAAAATATTTCACCAGATGGCTTCTTATTACAATTCAATCAAAAGGAACAGAAGGAAAATCCAGAGCACAGAAGCAGCCAAATACCCCAAAGAGGCCCAACTAAGTCTTCTTAAGACTTATTATCACATCAGAACGTTGCTTTACCAAGTCCAAACCCTTCTGAGGCAATAGAGACAGACAGAGAAAGCCTGAATCTTAGTCTGATTATTTCTATGGAAAGCAATGCTACTTCCTTTCCTCTATTAAATACTCCCTTTCTCCTCCATCATTCTTTTCTCTACACTTCAGAGCTCTCTCTCTCTCTCCCTTTATGCCCTTCTCCCCAGCCCTACATAACTTCAAGGTTGTTCACAGGCACAACTGCTAATAGTACAATTATAGCATCACAGAAAGAACACTAGATTTGTGGCCAACAAAACTGTTCTAGGCCTAACACTGCTACCCCTTAATTTAAGCACCTAGAGCAAATCTTTTAAATTCTGTGATCTTATTACTATAATGCATTTAGGCTCAGTGAAATTAAAGATTCCAAATGCCATAGCAGAATCTCTGTAATTTTCACTGTAATGGGCAGCTTCTAACACTAAGATCTCAGACTTGTCCTTCCTTCAGTAAACAGAAGAAAACAAAATTATTTTTTCATGAACATGGATAATAAGAAAATGTTTGCTGTATGCTAATTTCATCATCTTAACGAAGTAAAAGGTCAAGATATTGTTTCATTCTTGGAATGATTAGTAAAATATGGAGTTACATATATTAATTAAAATTTGAGGCAAGCATTCTAATCATAAGTTTAAAAATGTCCAAAGAAACTCTAGTGTATTGCAAGGAAAAAGTGCAACAGCAACAGAGAGACAGACAGAGAGACAGAGATAAAAAGACAGAGACAATGACACATTAAAATCTGGAGTGAAAATAAATAAAAAATAAATTTGAATTATTATGAAAAGGTTTTAAATTGGGTTAAGAAAGATACCCAGCTACATACATATAATTTAAAAGTTGAAAGATTGGCAATTAAATAAAAAAGATTAATAACACAAAAACACTAGACAAAACACACTAGGTAAAACAAAGAATATACCAGGGGTGGTGAGGCACACGTGTAAATCTGGCACACGGGAGGGTAGGTAGGAGGGATGCCACAAGTTCAAGGCCATCCTGGGCTACATAGTGAGTTCATGTCCTTCCTAGAGTACATAGCAAGACCTTGTCTCAAATAAACTTAAAAAAAAAAAGAACGCAAATTTACATTGGTTACAAAATGTATACTTCATGATTAAAGTACATATAATAGGTAAGAACCATGATGTACCTAGAAACAAATATTATGCCATATAAAGCATACAGTTTTTTGATGTACTGGAAGAAATTAAAAATTCCACAATTCGCACTTGTACTGTTTTTATTTCTTGATAAATCAAGTAGCCCTAAAATAGAACAGATTTAACATATAATCTTAAATGACATAATTCATATAATTTAAAGTTTGTACATACAATTTTCAAACATCTCTGAGTCATTTCAGAAATTTGTCACAAATTTAGACAATTTGGGGAAAATTACATAAAAGAAAGGTGGACAGCATACATTCTGTAGCTATGATGACCTAAACTAGAAAATAGTATCAACAGCTACAAACAAGGAAGTAGTTCATTTGTAATTCAGGAAACATATGTATAACTGCCTACCAGATCAAAAAGATAAAACTTACATCAACTAGAAAATAACTAGTACAATATATATCAAATATTACAAGCTATAACTATTCACTGGAAAAGCAAATTGTTATACTTTTTGGTTCTGGCAGAAGTAGTACAAATAAAAGAAGTAAATGTAATTAAATTTAAGATATTAGAAAGTAAAAATGCCTTTTCAAAGTAGAAAGAAACGAAAACACAAGTAATGAAAGCAAGCCAGACATAGTGGCACACGCCCATAATCCCCGCACTCTGGGAGGCTGAGGTAGGAGGACTTGGCAGGTCTAAGCAACTTAGCAAGACTCAATTTCAGAATAAAAAGAACTGGGGCCTGTTTAGGCAGATGTAGGGATTCAGGTTTAATCACCAGCTTGCAGTGCCGGCCTTGCCCCCAGGACATGCTGAGATGGTGAACAAGACTGGGTGTGCTTGTGCACCTATAAATCCCAGCACTCGGAAGGCTGAAAGCAGGAGGATCACTCTGTTTCTGATCTGTGTAGTGAGACCCTCTAGCTCTCTAGACCTATATGAAATAATCAAAAAAAAAAGCTGTGATCTCCATGTGCAAATCATGTGTTTAATCCCCGATACTACAAAATAATAGTAATAATAATATTAATAGCATTTGTTCTGGCATATCTGGCAAGTCCAAAAAAATTTAGAAAGAAAATTTAGAATAACACATCTATGAAACAAAAAATTACATATAAATTTAGATGTGACAGGCACTTAAAATTATAAGACAAAAGTGCATACTATCAAAATTTAAAATTTAATTGATTTTCTGAGAAAATGCAAATGGTTAAAATAATAAGAAGCAGTAGACATGGAAAGATCTTTGTAAAGAGAAGAAAACTGAAACAAGAACTCTCATAAAGTTACTAAGTCAGAACTATTTGGCCTGTCTCTTGTGAGGTTTCAGGGGATATTACACACATCATATGTACCGTTTCAACACAGAAAATCATTGGAAAACTCACAAATTCCTTTTAGCATTAGCATAAAGGTAACTACTTAATAAAGACAAAATGAGAAAAAGTTACAAGCCAATCCTACTTATGAGTACCTATGTAAATTGCTAGAATAATAATTACCTTAATTAAATAAGAACTATAGAAAGACCTGATGTTTTTACCCTTTTTGCACACTGATTTCCTGTAGCAAAAGAAATAAGTCCTTTGGGTCAGAGACAAAGAATTTTGTTACTCATGGCACAAATATCAGTGTGAGGCGCCTGCAGGAGTGCACTGGCGCGCAGCTGAGCTCACAGTGCCAGCTGCCAGGCATTCTGTGGCCTGATCACATCAGACCATCAGCTCTGGGTCACCTCTGCACATTGGTTCTCCTCAGCACAGGGCCACAGAGGTGCTAAGCAAACAACCGACTGGTCACACGGGAAGCCAGTGTCCCAGGAGGCAAGGTAACCTCCAGAGAGTTGGCAACTCCAAGGAAAAATAATAGACCTGATGCAAACTGTGAAAACACCATAGAGTTTTATTCAGAGAGTAACTCCTGCATAGCAGGACAGAGTTGAAGAAGAGATAGCACAGCGGGACTGCCATATTGCCAGAGAGTTTAGCGAGGCACTATTTGGGGAAAGAGTTGATTGTATGCAAAAAAGCCTAAGAACCACTACTCTGTAGCTTCACTCCAGGATTTGAGTGTGACCCTCCCAGTTCCTGTGTGAACAGTAGCTACAGAAGATGAACATCCAGGGGCTGAGGGCCAGACATGGGTCCTCTGAAGACATTTCAGCTCAGGCCAGAGGACCGGCCACCCCATGGTGGAAAGCCAGGCCCAGCGCTGGTGGGTTCTAGAAGTGGTTGGACTGGAAGGCTAATGATGCTGAGTCCAACATTCTGCTTGAGCCCCCATCCTCGGCCTACATCTGGTGGAGACCAGTGGGCTGACGCCTTCACATTTACCACAGTGAGTGGGACGGTGCCCTGGCTTGGAAGGGTGCCACCACCTAGGGTCTCCTGTGTGGGTCTCCACAGACCCACAGGTTATCAAACTGGGCAGAGAGGATATGACTCAGTGGATTCCGTGGGTACTAGAAGGAAACTACCTATTTAGAAATAATAGACTTTTTTGAGGGGACCTATATTTTTTTGTTTTTTTATTTTTTGTTGTTGTTTTATTTTTTGTTTTCTATTGTTTGTTTGCTTGACATTTTGCCTTTGCTTGCCTTATAAGTTTGTTTCATCCTTTTCCTTCTTTTCTTCTCTTTTTACTCTCTCCTTTCATCTTCTCCTTATTTTCCTTTAATGCACTATTATTCTTTTTTCTTGTTTTATGCCCTTTTTTTGCTTTTCTCTAATAATATAATTTTCTTTTACCATTAATAGAAGCATTTATTTCACTTTCCTCACCTTTTCTCATCTTTCATTATTTAGTGTTTTAAATTTACATTTTTCATGCTCCCCCTCTTCATGTTCTCTATCCTTATTAGTACAAATAGGTCAATATTTGATATGTTCAGATTTTCTACTGCAATCATAGACTTCTTTTTATAGTTAAGCATGGCATACTACTGGTTCTTAAGGCATGTCAATATCCAGTTTGTGATGATGCTATTATTACTAAAATCAAGGTGGCATCATCATCACTATCAGTTACTTTCTCTGTATCTCAATATTTGGCTCGCCTTGGTAACATTAACTCCAGGCCACTCCTACAGCATTAGGCTCTGAGGTAAATATACTGAAGCATCCTTCCACCAAATAAACAGATGGTGAGATTCTAAGACAGAGGCAAAGGTCTACAGGTAGTGATGCCCAAAATGCATCATGAAAAGCAGACACTAACCAAAGAGGTCTTCATGCTAGCAATAAATCTTTCACTCTGATCATCCCCCAAGCCTCAACATCAAAATCAAAACCAAACCAAAAGTAGAAACATGAGAAGGGTAAGTCAACAAAATGTACCCCAAAACTCCCAATTTTCCCAAAGCTGACCCAGCAGGAAATGAGAGAAAATCAAAAGCCACATAGCTGAATTATTGAAAATATAACAAAGGAAATTAAAAATAAGTTAATAAAGTGTTTAAAAAGTTTAAAGAAAATGTAACTAACCAGTTAATGATGTTAGTAAAGAAAATGGCCAGCAAGTCTATAGAAGATCCTGATAAGCTGCTAACTCAGTGAACAAATGATGCAAAACATGAATGCTCAGCATGGAAGAGAACCAGAGTCTGTAAGAAGGTACCCAACAGAACTCCAAGAGATTAAAAAGTCTACTGAAATGATGGGCAGCAGAAGCAGCCAATATGGCAGACAGTGTGAGTGCTGGAAGACAGGACTGGTGTTGGTGAACAGTGCATGAAAGAAATGCTGAAGACAACAAGAAAATATGAACTCACTGAGAAAGAAATTAGGAAAACAATATCATTTACCACAGCATAAAAAAACTAAATATTTAGGAATTAAACCAATCAAGATTGATAAAGGAGATTGAAGAGGACTTCAATCCTTTGTATCAGTTATTTTTTCATAGGCAGTATCGATTTTGTTAAAATGAACAAGATAACCCTTGTTCTTGGGAAGATATAATGAATATTTTCAAAATGACCATACTTCCAAAATTTTAGCATAGTCCCAATCCAAATAACAACATCACTGCTCATAGATATGGAAGAAACAACCCTAAAAATCATGTGATGTCAAAAGAGCCTCAATATAGCAAAAGCAATCCTGGCTAACAAGAGCAAACAGAATTCACACAGTGCTAGATTTTAAGTTATACTACCAAGTTATAGCGATAAATACAGATCATACTGATACAAAATCAGACATATGGATCAATAGAACAATGTGGAGGAAGTATAAATGACTCCAGATACAGTCAACTATTTGATTTTTGACAGAAGGACCAAAATCATACACTGGAAGATTGATTGATTGATTGATTGATTGATTGATTGTTAATGTATTTGGTAAAAGGTCTCACTATGCAGCTTGTACTTACAGTGATCCTCCTTTTGCAGACTCCCCAGTGCTGGGATTACAGGTATGTGCCAATGCACCCAGTCTAGGTCACTGGCTCAGTACACCTGGGGGTGGGGGGACTGGGCAGGGCCAGTGTGGCATGTGGTGCCAAGGATTGAGCCCCTGTACCTGTGGTTAGCCCACTGAGCTAGCTTGCTAGCACTGTACCCTGGAAGAAAGAGAGCCTCTTTAGTAAATGGTGCTGGGAAGATTATCTATCCTCATGTAAAACGTTTAGTCTAGACCCAAATCTCTCACCATACATGAAACTCAATTAAAAATAATTTAAATTCTAAATATTAAAGAGAGGCCTTTAGTCTGCTGGAAGATAAAATAGGTAAAATTATAAAAGACATATGTATAGTCTTTCTGAACAAAACTCTAAGCATAAGAG
>PVJA010006031.1:47826-75822 GCA_004027025.1 Myocastor coypus
AAAAAAAAAAAAAAAAAAAAAAAAAAAAAAAAAAAAAAAAAAAAAAAAAAAAAAAAAGACTCTTCCAAAACAAAAGAACAAATAAAAATAGACAACAAAAAATGAATAGATATTCTCAGAAGAAGTGCAAATGGTTAATAAATCCATGAAAAAAATATTCAGTATGACTGACTTAGGGAAATAAAAATCAATACAACACCTAGATTCTGTCTTACTTCAGAAAGCAATCAAATAATAGCAAATATTGGCAAACCTTTAGGAAAAAAGAACCCTTCTACTTTGCTTATAGGAATGCAAATGGATACAACCACTCACTATGGAAATTAGTATGGAGATTACTCAAAAGCTAAACTAGAAATTTTATTTGACTTAGCTACATCACTTCCAGGTATCTTCCTAAAAGAGTCAAAGACATCATATTACAGTGATATGTGTACCCGTGGTTAGTGTAACACAATTAACAACAGCTAAATCGTGAAACAGCCTATCTTCCCATCAAGAGGTAAATGGATAAAGAAAATGTGATAGTTATAAACAATGAAATACTACTCTGCCATCAAGAAGAATAAAGGAGTCATTTGTAGGAAAATCAATTCATCATGAGACCATAATATTAAGTGATATAACAAATCAGACACACAAACTTAAATATAGCATGATTTCACTTATATGAAATAATGAAAATACAAAGAACAACATAAAAGGTAATAGGAAGTAAGGAGAACTTTTTCAAATGGAAGGAGATCAAAAGACAGGGAGAGGTGGGGAGAAAAAAAATAATTGAGATCTGTTTTGCACACGTGCCAACTTCCTACAATGAACTTAATCATTATGTAATGCAAGCATGTACTAATAAAAATAAAGACCAAAAACTGATCTGTAAATAACATTTTTTAAAAAACAGCATGAGCATCACTGTGTGAGTCAGGGCTGCTAGGTCTCCCCACCATCCCCATACCCCCACCCACCACCCCATCCTCCTAGGAGTCATGAGGCACAGGTGTGAAGTAGACCTGGGCACCCATGCTGGGTGGCACCTCAGGAAAGGAGTCCTGAGCGTAGCAAACTTGGAGCTTTAAAACTGGGCAACAAAGATCTGTTCCATGTCCAGACATCATCTGTATTGTAATTGAGCAGCAAGAATTCTTCTCATTTGCTTCTGGAGGAGACTTTCCACCCTGAAGGCTATAAGAAACCTGTTGTTTGCTCTTGAGCTACAGCACCTCTGTCCACGGACAAGCCTTCCACAATGAGTGGCCCTTGCCCTGCTCACCAGAAACTCAGCCAAAGACTGAGTCCATAGAGAGGCATTTGCAAGACTTCACTGAGCAGTATTCTAAACATGTGAGGAGAGTGGAATGCTTGAAAATGTAAACAATACAAAAATATACAATAAAATTCAACACCTAGACCTGATTGTTTAGAAATAAAACATTTTTATAAGATAAATTTGATGGTACATGCTTATAATCCCAGCACTCTGGAAGGCTGAAATGGAATCGCAAGTCTGAACTCAAGCTGAACAACCTGGTAAGTTAATGAGACTCTATCTCCAAATTAACATAGAATATAAAACATTGTACAAGTAGCAGTATTACTTCAAGCATCTAAACATATCTAAATATCTATCCCAAAGCAAAAAGAGCTATCATATTCTACTATAATATGCTGTAGGCATTCACATTATAATCAGAAACAAAATGAAGATGTTTGCTATAATTACTATTATTTAACATTATTCTGAAAGTCTAGTCAATCAAACACATGTAAAAGTTGTAAACAACAAAATTCATTGTTTCAAGTGGCAGCTATACACAAAAAAAACCTCACAAAAATTAGAGGAAAGCCTTTAAAGCAATGATTTCAATAAAGAAGCCACAATTAAACGCTTATAAAACTTGCCTCTATGCCACCAATAATTAATTATTTTATTTTATTTTATTTTATTTTATTTTATTTTATTTTATTTTAATGTATGTAGTACTGGGTCTACAAGGTCTCACTAACAGACTGGACTTGTAGGGATCTTCCTGGTTTCAGCCACCCAGGTGCTGGGATTACAGATGCGCACCACCACACAGAGGGGATGAGGCCAGCACAGCATGCTGGGGATCGGGCCCTGGCCGCTGCACTCTCCCTAAGCAGGCATGTCAGTCCACTGAGCTCTCTGGCCGGCCCTAATTAGCTATTTTACATAATGTTAAGTCATAATAAATATTTACAGAAGAATTCATTACCAATAGTATTAAAGAATATTAAAATAATAGAAGTAACTAATGAGATAGGATCCACTACATGAACATAGATTGAACACCTTACTGAGATGCTCATAACAAGATATTTTTTTTAAATCTTGTTTTTAGATGGAGAAAGGAATTTTGTAAAAAGCCAAAATCCTTCCAAAGTGAGTTTAGCTGAATGTAACCACATTCTAATTAAGTTCCCAGTAAGATTTTCAAGCAGAGACCTGAGAAAATAATTTTAAATATAAATGTTAGAATGTCACATGACCATGAAAACAAGTTTCTTTTCTTTTTTTTTTTTAACAAGTTTCTAAAAATAAGAGTAAGGAGGAAGGATCCATTTTTTTCTAAATATTGAATTGTGCCATAAAGCTGGAGTAACATGCAAATAGAATGTGGCTACACAGAGCCAGGACGCAGTGCAATGAGGAAAAACAAAGACCGAAAACTCCGAAGTCAGTATCCCAGAAAGCAATGGGGAAAGAGTGGTATGGAGTCAGCTGATTTCATGAAGGAAAAAAAAAAGAATGAAAAACTTGGCATGCCTCGCTTCCATCAGATAATTTCCAGATGCTAAAATTTATACTTTTAAACTAAAACCACAGGAATATAGAGTAAAAGGTAGGTGAAAATCTATTGGATGGCAATGGATCTTCTAAGCACGAGGCCAAGATGGAGGAAGTGATGAAGGAAAATAAGAATAGATCTTACCGCACACAAATAGAAATTTTCTGTACAACCAGAAAGTCACTATAAACGGTATTAAAAGACATTCAGTATCTAAAATAAAATATTGTCAAAGAGATGACAGACATCTTCAATAATGAGCGAAAGTGTCGGGTGGAGTTTAGGAGCTTAAGCTACAAGGGATGCACGGAAAGCCCGTGTGTCGCTTCTGATGTGGAACAGACGAAGGCGAAGGAACAGTGCAGCGCCATCGCTTGCTCAGAACGCCTTCGTGCCTGTCTTGTCACCTCAATAGTAGTCATCGTAGCACTGCTCCACAGACCTTTACCAAAACTTCAGCCTACGCACAATAACGGCTGAACACGTAGATGGGAACTATTGCATAGCCCTGGGGATGCAGAAGGTACTGAACTACACTTCCTGTAATTCCCTAGGCCCTGCCATTTGTGTTAGCAACAAACTCTGAGAGAAACACAGGAATCTGACCTAGAGGCACCTACAGGTAGCCATGAAGATGGAGTGAAGGTAGGGAAGCCGCCCAGTCAGTTCCTCGAGGCTTCCATTTTTCCCTCAGAGGAGTGAGAACAGATCTGAAAGAGGGAATACCACGGACAAAGAAGCCTTGGGAACTGGGAACCAACCCACAGTTCCAAAGAGATGAGCCACAAACCATGGGCTCCGCCAGAGCGTCCCATCAGTTACCCCAAAGGGTTAACTTCCGCCTGGGGGAAGGGACAGTGAGTGACCCTCAAGTGACATCTCCTGTCTGGTTAGTAAAGGGGAGGCTCTCTGCCACCATGGAGCATGACTGTAGACAGGTATTTCCCACCCACCCCATCCTCCTACCTGGAAATAATTTCATACAAAGAATTATGCAATTGAGTATTTTATGGTCATTCAAACCTGTGAGGCTTCTTAGAAGAGTTTTTAGACATTAGAAAAAAATTCACGGCTTAATATGGACGGGTGAGAGCAAGCAGTAGGAATAAATTGTATATTTGTATCTGCAGTAGTAAATTCTGGAGTAAATACACTAAAATTCTAAACGGTGATTACCTTTTGATAGCGGGCTAAGAGCGATTGAGGGTTTTTGACTTGTTTTGTGTGCTTTTTCTTTACTGTCAAAACAAGTACGAGATAAAAACCTAACGAAAGACACAAGGAAATTATTTGTTCTGATGACATCAGACTCCAAGGATCTCTATGGAAAGGTCAACCACTCTGCAGACAAGATGCTACCCAAGCAAAAAGCAGCAGGTCTTTGAGATAGGGCTCCAGACAACGGTGGACATGGTGAGGCCTGGAGCTCCATTGTCTCCTTTCCTTGGTAGCCTGTGCGTCTAACAAAGGCAGCTGCCCTAATCTCCATTCCTCAGTAACGTAGGTATGATAGAAAAGTATTAGTTGGGAACAATAACAACAAAAAAAAAACTTTCATATAGATAATATATCCATTTTCTGGATGATTTCTATTTCTTATGTTTTAGTAAATTTTTAAAACTTTTTATCTCTTTACTATTCCGAAATAAAAAGAGAAATATGGCTGCTTATGAGTTCCCCAAGACAATTCCAATCTCTCAGACATTTGCAGTCTTTGTTTAAAAAAGATTTAAGGTATATGGTTTACTTCTTGGCCCTGGGATTTTAAAAATGGGCCAGGAAGGAGGGGCCTTCCCTTTGTTTCTATATGTGCATCTGTGTTTTTTACAACCGTGCATTATTTTTGAAATTAAAATATAAGCTATTAAAATTTGCACTTTAAAAAATATTTAGAATATGAATGTCTACATCAAGAAACCAAAGAAAAAAGCAAAGTCAAATATACACATGTATAAACTTCAAAGTTTATGGTTGAATTTAGGTACTCTGCAATCCACCGAGAAGCCAAGCATTTATATCAGGGCTCTGTTTATGCGAGGTTCAAGGGCACCAAAAGGGCATTATAAATATTAATAAAAACTTCAAAAGCTAAGCCACATTTTTATGGAGTTAGAAGCATAAACTGAAAGAATTAATTTGAGAAGGAGAAGGTGATATTTTTCAATGGTTGTTTTGTTTTGCTTTTGCTGAGTTCCAATTCTGTCACAAAAAGGAAAACTGTGAAGCTTGTTGTTTTGAAAATAGGTGATGCTTGGTTGTGCATAGGGCCATCCACAGACACAAACAGAGGGTCCAAAATATTGTCGGCAGCATAACTAAGTGTCTGAGTACTGAGCAGGTCCCCCAGACCCAGACCTCAGACCCTCAGGAGGCGGGTCATTCATTAATTGGCTCATATCCATTTGTACACATCTGTTTCCTAACTCCCACTTTAAAAGGTACAAAAGGTAAAAGCATAACTGGTTCTCTGAAGATGAAAGGAAATAAGTAGAAAGGAGGACATTGAAGAGGTCGCCAGTGGGTGGTGAACTCACAGGACCAATGACCAGACAGAACAAGCAGCTATCCTACCTCAGCCAGGTCACTCTTCCTGCAGAGACCCCTCAAGCTATTACACTAAAGATGAATTAGCCTCAGACCAGGATAGATTTACATCCCAAGAATCTGAGGTCTTTGTAAGTCTATCTTCACATCACCCCCTGAAAACCCAGCCAAAACAAGTGCTATTATCTTCCCTGTACAGGCTGCAAAACTGAGGTGCACAGAGGATCTTCATGTCCCTTGGATAACCAGGATGCTAATGAGGGGAGGACACTGCTTTTTGTCACTCAGAGCACACAGGCTAGCACACTTCAAGTTGAACCTTACCTTCTGATTCGAGAGGAGCCCTTTAGAGGATGAGCTAGCACAGGACACCCATAGGTACAGTGAGCAAGCAGCCACACACATAAGATGAAGGGCTCTGAAAAGACCCATTGCCAGGCATTGAGCATGGCTCCCTTTGACTGCTACAATCCTTTCTCTAATTAAGGCATTACAATTTCAAATAACTTGTATAAAATGTAAACATTTCTTTTCTTTTCTTTTCTTTTCTTTTCTTTTCTTTTCTTTTCTTTTCTTTTCTTTTATATTACAGCTGGCTCAGCCTGCCCTGGGAGTTGGACTGGCACAGCATGTGGTGCCAGGGATCAAACCGTGGTCCCTGCTGTTGCTTAAGTTTACCTAAGCAGGTGCTTTAGATTGCTGAGCTATCTTGCCGGCCCCTAAAATGTAAATATTTCCAAGGGCACATTATATTTAGCTACTTTCAGACAACAACATTCCAGCATTAATTAACTTACTAAGTTTTTGTCTATACTGTTAGCTGAGTCTCAATAGAACAACACCTCCAGGACAAATACATGTGATAGAATGAGTATAAGGTGAGGTTCTAACACCTCAAGTCTTTTCAAAAAGAAGCTACATATCAATTAATCTTTGAGAAATAAGGCCAGGACATCTCTGAAAGAAATAGTAACGCAATGATAAAAGACAGTCCTCACTCAAGTCCTCCAGTTTTGGGGGGCAACTCAACTTCTACGTCTCTATTCCCAGAGAACAATCACATATATGTTGGTTTGCAATCCCCCAGGGGCAAGTTTGAAGTAAAACAGAAAGCAAGTTTGGGCAGCAATCTCAGGGCATGCTGAGAGGAAGCGAGATGTTTGATGGGAAAAGCTAGGTCTGTTAAAGTGGATATAATGAGTAGCTATCGCTGCAAGTACCTCTGGGAGTTGGAAACTCAGCTCAAACAGTCCTGCTAACAGGAGAGGAAGCTGGACAATTTTTCCAGGAAGTGCTACCCCTCAAACCCACAGTCGCTCCCGGACTGAGGGGCCCTCAGCACTTCTACCTTAGCCCACTATGGGGCTAAGTGTTGCCCCATAGCTTCTCCTCACACAAGGATACGCCACTGTCATGCCAGTTAGCCATGGGGACCTCCTGGGGAAAGCAACATGGTGCCAACAGCACACTCGACACAGAGAGCTGCTTCATATAGCCGTTAAGCTCATAGAGTCATAGAGAATAATGTGAATAAAGAGCTTAGCATAATTTCAAGCACATAATGAAGAGCCAATAAGTGGTAATCACTATAATTGTGATTGGGGTTACAGCTACATTTTTTAAAATCAAGATGGAACTTGGATTTTCTGCCATGGTGGAAAACTCTGAGAAAGAGAGGAAGGACTTAGCCAGAAGGCCATGAACAGGTCTGAAAGGCCTTAAGAATTGAGAAGAGTCAAAAATAAATAAGTATGAAGGTGTCACAGGCTTATTCCTCATCCTTCCGGCTGTGGGAGGTCCTGTGGTGAGCTGGCGAGTTAGCTTGGCCAGGGCTGTACAGGGAGCCAGAGAGAACAAAAAGGTGGTTCTGTGTCCTCGCTCACTAGCCACCCACAGTCTCACCTCAGCCTTCAGGAGAGGTCCCAGGCCCTCTCTGAGTTGACCTGTTGGTCTGAAAAAAAGAAGCTGCAATACATAATCCTGGTTAATAATCCTGGTTGGGCTCCTTCATAGCTTCTCTAAAGTTTTGCTTCAACTACCCATTTATTTGCCCCATTTATCCTGCATGAATCTGTACAAATTAACTCCCAGGGCAAACATGGCTGTTTGAGAAAAGAATCGACACTTTTTCTTGGCAGTTGAGCCTGTCGGTCTGGTGTTTACAAGGTGGCTGTCCTGGGCTGAGGTGGAACAGAATGAAGTGAGGTGACCTCCCCGGAGGCAGGCACAGAGGCCCACCCAGCCGAGCGCACCACAATTCCCTTTGTGCCGCATAACTTTACCACCTTCCTGTATGGAACACAACTTACCAAAGAAGACTTCTGTTTGGTGCTGGGAAATCATTTCAATTGTGCTATTTTTCTGTTTATTAAAGTAAATATAAAGAAGTTTTTATTTTCCACAAAGAATTGTTATCGTTATGTGAATCTATGTTGCTTCAAAAACAAACACCTTACTTTTTAATATCAGAGGCAGGGAGTTCTATTTTTCAAAGACGTGATATTCTTTGGTAGGCTGGCAGGAAACCTGGAAAACCCTGAAACGATAAGACAATTTCCAGAATCAACAACATAGAATCTTTGTCTTCAGCCTGCTAATGACTCTAATTATTTCCTAAGGTAAGATGGACACTTAAAAGCCAGAAAAACAAGAATTGGTCTGCAAACAGGGTGCATCCAGGTCATCTCAGCACCTCTCTGAGCCACGGCTGGTCTCCCAAGAGTGACTGTCTCTTTCTCTGCCTACATGAGTCCCATTTTCCCTGTAAGCCCCTTCTGCTGCGTATGGACATGTTCTGTGGGAGTCTCCCCCTACTCTGGTGGGAAGATCCTCACTGAGAGCTGGGCCAGATCTCAAATCAACTGAACCTTGTGAAAAATAAATGCATTCACGTACTCTTTCCTTTCCCAGTCTCCCTGCTCAAGCGCAGACTCCTGCAGGGCACTTTACCTACCAGCTGTCTATACTATTGCCTGGCCAAGTCTCTCTGGGATTCCTTCTCACCCAATTTCGTTTTAGTCTTTCAAATTCGTTAAACTAAGACTAAAATAATAAACTGCATCAGTAAATATGTCTTTATTATTTCTTCCTGTGTCTCCCCTTTATAGGTTAACATAGTCATCATCCTCAAAACAAATGACAGTTAATGTGTGCTCCTAACTATTATCCTGTGTAGTTGTCAAAATAAAACATCCCTATCTTGTAAAGGAAGACTCTGGCTCTGAGGAAGTGTAGGTCACATCGGTACTGCCCTACCCCTTAGTTAAAAACGGTGCTGTAATGCCTACCCCAGACTCTGCCTCCAGCAGGCAGCGTTCTGAACCACAGCGTGCTTCTCTTTGCACCATCTTTCCAGGAAAGCACCACATGCAGATTTTGTACAAATAAAGGCGACGATCATATCTTTCATGTGCATGCCTATGAAGCCCCTTCCATATGCATTTTCTTGCGGATTTTGAATGACAACAATCATGATAGTGATCACTCAGGCAAAACTGCCTTCTCTGCTTAGAAAAAAGAAAACTTGAAATTCAGCATTCCGTATCTGCAAGAACAACCAATAAGCTCCATCTACTTAGCTTCCCCCTTTCCCTTTCCGCCCTCTGCCTTCAGGATACGTATTTCTACCACACATTGTGTCCACCTCTCTTCCTTGTTTTGCCTACATGGAAACTCAATGTTTTTCCTCTAGGAAAAGTTTTCCCCTAAAGGGAGTTACACACATGTATCAACGGAGGAATAAATGCCCCACGGTTGAAACCCAGTTATAACCTTCTCATCGGCAGAATGCATCACTCAGCAGTAAGAATTTTCTCTCTGCAGAAAACTGGGGCATAATCAAGGCTTTAAATAGAGGGCAGAAAAGGGAAATCACAGAAAAATCAATTCCACATTTTTTGGTGTAGAGTGAAGATAAAGGAAATGTTCACTTAACTATTTTGTGGGCAGAGAGTTATGATAGTGTTTTTCTGCTCCAAGCTCTGGATTTTTCCTCAGCTTGTGGTGTGACCTTGCCATGTAGTTCCAGGACCTAATCCTGCCACTCTAAGAATGGAGTCACACAACAGAAGAGAGCTCGAGTGCATGCTGGGTAAGGATGCCACACCACTCTACCCCTTGCTTGTCAGCAGCACCATTTATCAGTTCAGTAAATTCTTGGACAAACTTACTGAGCCCATTTCCTCAACTGCAAAAGGGAGACATAAATCTACCTCAGAAGATTGCTGTGAGGGTTAAATAAGAAGGCAAAGCACTTAAAACATTTGCTAAAATGTCCTTAGCCAAGTGGAGCTGCTAAGATCAATGGGGATACACCTCATATTTTATCATTATAAGATTTGTTTTGCACAATGGATTTAATTATTCTATAGTCTAGAAGTGGTGTCAGTATAAGATGGTTAGTTACAGCAACAAAGGTGAGCAATATTCTGTGGCACAGTGCCAGTCCCTCAGACCTTAGCAACTTAGCACAATAGTTTTATTTCTCACTAATGCCGTTCCCAAGAAGGACATTTCTGGTCAGACAGTATGCAGTTTTGAACATGTCCCTCAAAATTCATGCGTTGAAACTTCATAGCCAAGGTAATAGTACTAAGAAGACCTCAGAGAAGTGATCCAGTCATATGAGTAGAGCTTCGTGGATGGCATTCGGGTCCTCATGAAAAGGCTTGAGATGCTAGAGTCCTTTCCTTTTCCCTGTGGGAGGACAGATGTAACAGGCGCCACCTCAGAATGGATGCCAGCCTGCACCAGATACTGCCCATGCTGGTGCCTTGATGCTGAACTCCTGCCCTCCAGATTGTAAGAAACCAATGACTTTACAAATTAATTGGCCCTCCATATTTAGTAGTCGCAGCACACATAGACACATCCTCCAAGTACTGACTCCGGCATCCAGGCTCCTACATCAGCAGGCCTCTTCCAGGTCTTCGTGTCTTAAAGGCTCTAACTGCTAGCCATTTGGAGGTCCCTGTGACATCTTTAATGGTCCTCAATTGCTGGATCCCAGTAAGTCACAGAGGCTTGTGAAAGGCTGCTTAGCTGAGTGCCCAGGAGAGGAGAACCAAATGTGGATGTGGGTGACACTGCAGAAGGCACAGGCATGGGCATCATTTTGCTTTTAATTTTGAAAAGAATAGTTCCCATTTTTGAAGCCATAGGCCAAAGAAGAGCTCATAATGATCATTGGAAATTAAAAGCACTTAAACCAAAACAAGATTAGGAGGACATGAGGCAAACTAGCAAACAAAAGTTTGATTTGATGTTCCCCTCGCTTCTGTCTGCGCTGCTTCTTCTCCTTTTTAATCAGCCCCTTTTGCTCTCTGTTCTAGCTCCTCGGACCCCAAGCCTAGGGCTCCCAAGCAAGCTCCCCTCTGAAAACTGCTTCATATTTCAGACAGTGATGTCCATTAAAAGATGGCTTATTTCCTCAGAGCCATATTATCTGATAGATGACAGCTAATTAATCTGATAATGTAATTCATGCAGCCTGAATAATAATTAGTGTGAGAATTATGTTACTAGGCCCAAGTAACCTGTGTTTTCAATGGGTTCCTTCTAGAGAAAATGCCTTACCCTAAATACATTGCTGTAATAGTAAGAACTGCTCAAATGCTGAAATTCTTTGCCTTCCTGGCCTGCTCAGGGGTCCCATGGATGGTGAGAGCACTTCTGATAGAAATGTTCAACACCTTGGTTTTGTTTTTCTTTACTTTACATTGGCTGTAATTGGGGCAGTGAATTACGTATCTGTAAAACACATCGATACTAAGGTGAGTCATTTAGTCAGAGACGACTCGAAAAAAAGAACTCCACACTTAACAAAAACTTTCATAGAGCTGCATAAGTTTCCTGGCACCATTTGTTTCCATCCTACCTGTGGAAATCCAGTTCACATGAAACGGCTCTATAGGTGTCATCCTAATCATGCTAATTGTGTTCCTGAATTCATATCTCTCATTGACTATTGTTTGGAAAGAATTCTATCTGATCCAGTTCTTCCTGAAGGCTGGATACTGTGGGTTTGGCTTTGAGTTTTGTTTCTGAGTATACGTAAAGGGCAAGTTTTTGTGGTGAATGTCAAAGAAGCAAACTAGATGCTTTCAGAATAAAGTTTGGTTGAGAGTTGGCTCACAAAGGAGAATGGCTCCTCCATCCTAGGGCCAAAGAACAGAGCTGCTCATTCTGATGCCATAAACTGTGATAGACCTTCATGGGTTCCTCTGTGGTACAGAGAAGTCTGCTTCCTTAAGAACTCAGCAGGCCAGTTCTGCTGATAGCCCATTACTATTATGGACTATTGGACTAAATATATAGCCACTTTCTCTTAGTTCAATGAGAAGAAAAAGTTGTACTGATAGTAGAAAAGATATCATGCCTGCATCTTGTACACTGAACAACTACTATGAAGACAGCAGTATGCAATGTATTCATTATTGGAACTGGCCTATGAAAAAAAAGAACTCAGAATTAAGGAACCAGGGAAAAAGGAAGGGCCTAGAGCTGTGAGAACCTACCCCAAGCATTCTCCCATAAAGGTGGTAAGAAGCACAATTCCTGGTTCTGCCTGAGGCCCACTTTCAAATGATATTTCCCAAACCACCAAAGTGTTGCATTTTTCATTTTGCTATGAGTTCGGGACAACTGCCTCTTTCTGAGGTGAAAAGGCCAGATACAAACAAATACACGAAGTTCCCAGTACAGTACTTGGATGTCAGCCTCTCTGACACCCAGTCCTCCATCCTTCTCCAAGACAGGCTTCTCCTCCAACGTCCTTCCTTGACATGCTCTCAGCAGAGGTCAAAGGGACTGTAGAACTGGAAAGAGAATAGCCAGCTCAGATGAATCTGGGTTCAAATCTGGCCCCATTCCAAAGCAGCCATGTGACTGTACAAGGTTGTCAGGGACTTCTGGACCTTTGACTCAGAAGACTGAAAGAGACTAAGGACGTCTTGAGAGTCTACAAAAGCTGAGAATTAGCACCCAGCATCTAGAAAGTACTGTAGCACAGAACATTAACAAGCAATACTGTTGCTACTGATATAGTGCTTTTGTAAAGATTACTAAACCCCCTTTTGGATAGAGTCCCCTGGGTTGACAGATGAACTACAAGAAATAGAAGACATCTCTGTGCACAGTAGGCTTAAAAACTTACTCAGAAGGGCCAGCCAGATAGCTTAGTGAATTAAAGTGTCTGCTTAGGCAAATGCAGGGACCAGGTTCAATCCCAGCATGCTGTGCAGGCCCCGCCCCCAGGGCTTGCTAAAAGAGTGAATGAGACTGGGCGTGGTGGCATGCACTTGTAATCCCAGAGCTTGGAAAGACTGAAAACAGGAGGATTGCTACAAGTCCAGTCTGTGTAGTGAGACCCTTAGATCCTGTACTAAATGCAAGAAGAAAAAAAAAAAAATTACTTGGAAAGACTCAGTCTATGAAATAGTAGACAAAACAACATTTTCAGTAATGAATACGAATAAACAGTAAAATAAGAAGGAAGTGTCAAGCAATTGAGCTGACGCTGGAAGTGTTAGGGAGAGTAAGAATGGGACAGCATTTCCCCATGCCAGGGAGTTGTTCTGAGCAGCAACAGTGAAATTTAGGCACTTAACAACTAACTCTTAAGTTAACCTGAGGTTACCTAGGTGGTATATTGCAAACTCAATTAACAAGCTATTCGGATTGATTTTGAGAGATAGTTTTCATGGCCCTGCAAGTTATGTTCTGCAGAGATCTAGCCTACTTCCTCTACATTCAGGCTTGCCATGTAAGATCAATTAAAAAAAAAAAAACTTTTTGGAAGGAAAGCTGATCTAAGCCACTGTAAGGCCCATGTCATTCAGGTAAGCTCACTACGATCACTACTCAGGGTTGCACTTGATTCCTTTTGTAGGTATCAATGAAAGAAGTTAGGACCCTCCGCAACACTAGACCCCATTCTTTCCATTCAAGGTTATTACATAGTGCTCCTGTCCTTCAAAGGTGATATCCAGGGAAAGAGGTTTCCTTGACTCTGTGCCTACATATGAGCCTGTGCTTATTGGTGCAGAGGGATCTTGAGCAGGCAGTGCTTCTCACCTGAGAAATCTGCACACACACACACACACACACACACTGGGCATCTTATCAAATGCAAATTATGATTCAGTAAGCTGAAGAAGAGCTCAGGTTCCACATTTCTAACAGATTCCTGGGTAAGGTTGCCATTCCTGCTATTCAGGCCACACCGACAGATACAGCAGGAAGCTTCCAGGTGATTTGGGTATGATATCTATAGAGACTTGTGGAGAATCATGCTCTGTAATGACCAGGTGACTTCGAAGTTCCCAAGACAGAGTCCTGCTCTGATGCCCCAGCAGGTAAGTACTGCAGTTCTGTATTTCCACGGAAGAATTTCCAGGACCAGAAGATGGTCTGTTCACATCTTGCATCTAGAGTACCTACGACCACATTTTCTCAGAACTCTAGGCATAAACTCATGGGAACCTCTTCGGAATCTATGGAATACTTTGTAGAAGTCAGACAATTCTCCTCTCCACCAGGTATCTTTCAACCAGGGTAGCTCTCTCTGTGGACTCTGCTACTAAAGGATTAAGTACCTCAGGGCCAAAGCAGAGAAGGTAAGAGCCTGCAGGAGCTCACAATTTCCTCACCTGGTGGTCGGCACAATGTCCTGGCTGCTGCTGTGGAAAGCAGGCAATACCTTGCTGCTTGGAAGCAGGGAGAAACACAAGCTAGGGCCCGTGTCAGCCTGAGGAGAGCTCGGGAAGGGACTGCTGCTGTGGCTTTCAAGGCTGAGAGACAGCGGTGTCTGCTTTCCCCCCTTGACACCGCGATACACTCTGAGCTGCCCTCTCCTCACTGCCCGCCATCAGCATGGGTCACAGTCACTCAGGCCCCAGGGTAGGGCTGCTTTGTCCCAGGCCCCCCTCCTATGCCCATAACTCTGAAACTACATGACATCTTAACCTTTATAAGAATTTCTTCAAGACAGCATTTAAAAACACCCAAATCTTTCTTGACCTTTACATTTTAGCAGAGTTTTTTTTTTTTTTCTTAAATTGATGTTACAATAATTTTTTTAAGCTGTGGCATTTTTAAAGCTACTTCAAGAGGAACTTCACTTTCCCTTACCCATCCTATTCGAGACCAATCATTAATCACGAAGGGAAAGCACCAGGACTCAAACTCAGCTTTATTATGTTTTCGTGTTTGTGACATTTTCTTTCTATCAGCTAGTGGGACGTTCCTACCCTTTTCGTTTATTATCTACAGGTTGTAGAATTTGTTTTCCAGGTTCCAGCCCTCTTCTGTCACCTTCACACCCTCCCCTGCCATGGTCCAAGACTTTGAGAACTCCTTCAGGCTGCTTTTTGAGAGAAAGGTCAGCAGGTATCTGTTTTAACTTGACAAAATGCAAGGGCATTTGTCCTGGGTAAAAACAAGTATTATTGCATAGGAAGGTAAAAACCAACTGTCACATAACAATCTTTAGTTTGTATGTTTTTTTTTCCATGGACATAAGCTCTAATTAGGGAGAGTAAGATTACAAATTTATATTCAGAGGAGTTTGGGTCCAACATCACTAAAAACTGAGCACCCATATGTCATGAACTGCATAGCTTTCCACGGTCAAGGGGGAAAATGACAAGGGGGTGAGGATAATAAGACAGAAGATGAAAGCTGAGGTCAGGTGGAGCCCTCTCTCCCGATGAGAGAAGAGGAACTATCCAAGAACTGTAGAGCATTTCTTTATACACACAGGAGACTGATGTCAGTTTCAACTTCTTGGCCTAGCAACCAGTTTGCAAGTTGGAACATGGCTTGTTTACATGGCTTGAGGAGTTTCCAGAGTTACCTCGCCAGCTTTATCTTTGCCCAGCACTTGTGACTGATCTCCAGCTTCAGCCACTCAGCACACCCACAGCTATAGTTGAAAGAGTTTGACAAAATGCAAATAACAAAATACAACAGGTACATCTTGTAATGGGGCTCTTGACCTGATATTCATGGACATGAACCCCAATGGAAAAAAAAAATACCTCTTTATTTTTACTAACCAAAGTTTAGCATCATATTCAATTATAAATGTAGGCAAAAAATACTCCTCAAATATTAACTGTGTCACCAAGAGAAATCACAAACATTTTCAAATTACAATATACTAGCTACAGATATCTTGAAAAATTATTTGCATTCTCCACTACTTGAAAATATAGTAGTTATTTTCCTGGCTGCTAGATATTATTATTTAATACATTAATAAAGAAGCTTGCATATTTCTGTATGGCATATTTGCATGCTTTTTAATATTCAATTTAGGCTATTTTCTTCATAATATATATATTCTAAGTTACATATGTTAAAGTGTAAACCTGAAAAGGAGTTCACAACACTCACAAAAAAATATGAATGAGAACATTCCTTCTTATTCTCTGTTTGATCCAAGTTCCTGAGTGGACCATGTCATTCAGTTTTATAAAAGTCCTAATATTTATAAAACTTTGAATTGGCTTGCATAAGTTCAGTGATTGTTCTGGACACTTCTTTCCCACAAGTGTTATCATGCACATTCATTCATTTTCTCATTTATTTAAAATATCCTTAATGACTTTGATCGAGTTATAAGACCAACATTGTGAGAGATTATCAGCAAAGACATAACATCTCCTGTCACGACTGCAGACACTAATGAGGTAGTGATTGCTGTCATTTCCTTGTTAGGTTATAAGCACCCTGTGCAATGTTGTCACCCTAAGGAACTCTACCCTTGAGTGGAAAAGAGTGCTCCATCCAGCCTTAAGTCAGGCAATGCCAAGAGACAGAAGATATGAGGATGTTCATCCAAAGACCGTTTGTTAAATACAAAGTTGGTATGGGTGTAGGGATATAAATGGCTCTGGTGAGCATAGAATGTCTCTCTTCAGCAAGAATCAGAATGCAAAGGCAAAGGGAAGAAACTGTTGAATTTTGACTTGATAAGTATGGGCTCACAGGATCATAATCTGTTCCTCAGAGCTGATGCTTAGGTACACACCTGAACGCAGTCTATGGATGAGAACTATCTGTTGTTGAATTTTGCCATGTGCAAAGGCCCACCAATAAAAATTGTAATTCCTAGAGGAGAGGTACAGGCTGGAGAAACTTAAAGTGAGATTGGGATGACATCAGAAAGACTAAAGAAAGCAGAGCCTCAGGAGTGGTATTTCAAAATGGTATTTCCTTCTATAAAGGAAAAGCACCTACCTAAAAGGGCAAGTGACAATTTAAAGGAACAGATACAGTTTACGAAGCAAGCCCATTTTGGAAATGACAGCCTTCCAAGCACAAAGTTTCTTGGAGTGGAAAAAAGAGGGAATAAGAAAAGGGAGAAAGAAAGAAAGATCCTTTTATAGTTGGATATTGAACCAGGAAAAAACAAAAAAATTAAGTTCCCTCAATAAAAGAATTCAACAAAATTAGAGAAGTTGGAATTCTTCCTCCAACACCATCTCCAAACAAAACCTGAATTTTACCAGACTTAGAGAAAGGAATGTCATTTAATAAGGATCATGTAATTATGCTAATGTGACCAAACATAATTATAAAAAAGTAAAATTTTTAAAGAGACAATGGATTTTCATACAACTTAACTGAGGAGGATTCAACTTCTCCCTAAAGAACAGGAAGCAAAAGGAAGCTTTATCCTCCAAGTTAATCTTGGGTATACTCTAGCAAGTATTTAAGAATATAAGAAAACGCTTCAAGTTAGAAGTTCAATTAATAATAAAAAAAAATAGATAAGAAATAGAGAGGATTTTTTTATGCTAGTTCACTGAACTCAAGGAAGTAGTGAGAAGAAAATATTAGCTTCAAAATGAAAAAACTATTACATGGTACCCAAGGGAAAACAGACGCAAATGAAAATTTAATAAGGGAAAGGCAGAAAAACAACCAAATAACAAAACGACATAAAGAAAGATGTAATGTGGATCAGACAGGAAAAAAAGGGAAATAACACACGTAAAGCAGAAGAAGTATTAGTGTTATTTCATTTCTTGAGAAAAAGAAAATTAAACACAACTGCTTTTTAAAATTGTAATCGAAGAAATTTTCCCAAAAACATCTGAATTTACCCTTTCAGAAGGCTAACTAGATGCCTGCAAAACGTAACCCCAGGTGATCAAAACTGAGACATATCTTACTAAAGCTATTAGAAGTGAAAACAAAGAAAATTCTCAAGATTGATAGGCAAAAAGAACAAATAATTTCTATCAAGAAACAGATTCTAAGAGCCAACATACAAAGAAAGCAACAAAGAGCTAAATGTTGAAAGAGCTCAATGAAAAAAACAGTGAACAAAAGATTTTATGTAGTCTAACTATCCTTCAAATATCAAGGGATTTTAATGAAAACTTATAGGATCCTACACAGATATTATATTTGAGGAATGTATAAAACAATGAACTTTATCCAACCAGGTAAAAACAGAAAAAAAGTCTGCAAAAGGATTAGTGAATATTTAAAAATATTATGTTTACATAATGACAAGGTCAACATAGACATTGGAGTGCAAGACTAAAATACAACTATTATATATTATGATGAAGTGAAAATATTATAATTAATAAATAGAAGAAAAAGAAAGCAGATATGTCTACATTGCTGCATAGGTATAATGAAGAATTAAAAATTTAAAATCTTAATTTGAGAAAAAGTTTAACAAAATACATCAACCACTAACTTGATCCAAAAACAAACTAAAAAGGCAATGCTATTGAAACAGAAGATACTTTAGAATTATAACAGCCTGACTTCTATGCAAATAAATTTCAAGGTCTAGATGAAACATATCCAAAACTTTCTAATGAACTTGAGGTTATAAGTCATATCAGTTTCCATATTATAAATGGAAAAATTATTAAAGAACACACATATGCACACACATGCACACACACACACATGCATGCACACACACGCCCACACATCACCAGGTGCAGGTGATTTCACAGGGGAATGTTAACAATCCCTCAAACACTAGCTAGTCCCCAACATTCCATAAATTGCTCCACAGCATTCAAATTGAAAGAAAATTTCCACCCTTCATATGAAGCAAATACAAGACTCACACCCAAGAGATAAAAATGATGTTAGGGAATACAAGGGCAATGAAACATCACTCATGAATATCAGTGCAAACATCTTGGATAAAATATTAGCAAATCTAATTAGACACACACTGAGGTAAAAATACACATGATCAAGTGCAATTTATACTAGGAATTAAGTACTGACTAGGTGGTTCATAAGTGAGGAACGCCATTATGTATTCATTTTATATGGCCAATATTCAATTTACCACAAATTTGGCAGCTTAAGTCAACACAAATCTATTCTCACACAGTTCTAGAGGTCAGAAGTACAGAATCAAGATCCCATCAAGGGCTCGGCATCATGGAATGCGTATGTAATCCTAGCTACTCAGGAGGCTGAGGCAGGAGAATTTCAAGTTCAAGACCAGCCTGGGCAATTTAGCTATTAGATCTGGTCTCAAAGTAAAATTTTAAAAAGACTAGGGGAGTGGCTTAGTGGTAGAGCACTTGCCTAGTAGTTACTGAATCCCCACTACCAAAAACAAAAACTAAAATCTTAAAGGTGCCATCCAGGTTGTACTCTCTTTGGACAGTGTGGGGGAAATCTGCTGCTACTTCTGCCTTCTTGTGTCTGCCATCTTCTTTCACATTCCTTGGCCATCACACTCTAGCCTCTTCATATTGCCTTTTCCTTTCCATATTCATCTAATATCCCTCAATATTCTCTGAGGAATTCATTTGTGATGGTACTGAAGTTCCACCCAAATAACCCAAGATAATATCTTTCGCTCAACAGCTGTGATTCATCAGATCTTCAAAGACCTTATTTATCCAAAGAAGGTTATACTCACGTGTTCCAAGGATGAGTGCCATGGCATATTTTATGGAGCCATTGTCAACTTACCACAGATGACTCTCTAGTACCCAGATATTCATAACCATCCCACATGTACAATATGCTTTCTCCTACCCCAAAATCCTTGATGATCTCAACACACCATAGCACCAACTCAAGTCCAATTCTCAAATCCAAAATGTCATCAAGTGGAAAGTACCAAATCTTTTTTATATGGCTGGCTCAGCCTCCCCTGGGGACAGGGCTGGCACAATATGTGGTGCTGGGGATCAAACAGTGGTCCCTACTGCAGCCTAAGCTTTCCTAAGCAGGCACTTTAGATCACTGAGCCATCACACAGGCCCCAAATCTCATCATCTACATTGTTAAAATTAAGTATGTAAAGCTCTAGGTAACACCTAGCCTGGAACAAAATTTTCTCTCAAGCTGTAGATGTGTGAAACTAAGAAATATTTCATATGCTTCTAAACTATGGTAGAAACATAGGAATAAGATAAGAGTAATAGATGTTCTCATAAAATGGATAACGTAGAAGAAAGTCCTTCATAGGCTCTGGGGAGGAGTCTGTCTCTTGCTTCTTCCAAGTTCTGTGACTGACAGTGCTGCTCTGTGGTGGCCATGATATTCTTTTGTCTGCCTCCATCTTCCAGTAACCTCTCCTTTAGGAATGTGGCTAATCTCATTCTACCTCTCTCTTACCCCATTTGCAAGAGGATTTAGAGCCCACCTAGATAACTGAGGATAATATAACCATCTGAGGAGCTTTAATTTTGTCTTACCTTCAAAATCTTATTATAGAAGGTAATATTTACAGGTTCCAAGTTTGAACCTTCTATACTGAATAGCCATGATTAAGCCTACTCATATAATAATGTCAAAATTGAGTATACATCCCCAGACCAAAATAAAGAAAAAATTTATGAGAACACATTTGACAAAATTTAACACACATTAGTGGTAATACTAGCCCCATATATACAGAAAGATGGCTATTTTGTCAACCTGGTAATTGGAGATTAATCCTAAAGTTATTATCTTATTTAATGAAGAAACACTAGAACCATTTCCACTAAGATCAGAAAAAGTCAAAAAGGCCACAGTCTCTGATATTATTAGAGATATTAGCCAATGCAATTTGACAAGAAAAATTAATTAGCAAAAAGAATAAGGCTGACAAAAGATATAAAATGATACATGCAGATAATATGATACATACCTGGAGAATCAGTAATGGAAATAATTCATATAACACAAAAATTTAATACAAGACATGAAATTAACATATAAAAATCACTAGATTTTATAAAAATGGTAAATGAGATAAAATAGAGAAAACTCATTAAGCAGCATTAAAATATAATGAATACTCATAAATAAATCTAACAAAGAGTGTGAAATCTATCCATGGAAAATTTTACTCCTGCAAGGCATTAATCAAGATACGAATGAATGGAAATATATACCCTGTTCTTGGATAAATTATAGCATTATAAAACTAAGCTTCACTAAGTTAATTTATGAGTTTAATGAAATTCTAACAAAATAATAACAAATCATTTTCTGGAGTTTAAAAATGTGATCCTAAAGTTCCTATTTAAAAATGTTAATGTAGAAAAACACAGAAAAGAAAAATCTGTATGTGGTAATTTGTCTTAGCATAAATTAAAACTCCCTAAAAGACCTTGATAATTAAAATAGTGTGGGGCTGAAGCATGAATAGAGAAATGACTAATATGCCAGATAAATACGCCAGTGAACTACGGAGTAGAGAATTGGATCCAATACACATGGAAATTTAGTATATGAGAAAAGCAACATCTCAAATCACTGGAGAAATGATAATCTTTTTAATAAATACTCTGGAACAACCATTGGAAACCAAATTGTCATTTGGAAAAAAGATTAAATTAGATCTATATCTAACACAAACAGTATCCAAGTGGATACAAATTATCCAAATGGATTAAAGATCTAAATACAAAAACTGAAACCATGCAATATAGGGAAAAAGGTAAATGGTTCTTTAACTTTAGTAAGGAAAAGGCATTACAACTATGCTTTAAAATCATTTTTTCAGGGCAAAAATCCATAAATCAAAATTAAAGAATAACTGAAAAACCAGAAGAAAATATTTAAAGCACATATTAGGGGAAAATATTAATATTCCTCATAGATAAGGAAACCTTAAAAACAGAAGGAGAAAGAAGCAAAGTCTTGGCAGAAAAATTAGAAAAAGAAATTAAAGAGATGAAGAGAGAAATAACTGCTTGCCTGGCAAGTGTAAGGTCCTGAGTTCAACCCCTGGTATGACCAAAAAAAAAAGGAAAAGGAAAAGGAGAGAGAGAGAGAGAGAGAGAGAGAGAGAGAGATTGAAAACTGTCTTAAGGCCTCAGGAGGTAGATCATAGCTCGGTGGCCTAACTGCCTGCCTGGCAAGCTCAAGAACCCCAGCGTGTTCCCTAGTATCACATGCCATGCCAGAACCCTGGGTGTGCTGTACCAGCTCCCAAAACCAGGCATGGTGGCACACATCTGTAATCTTGGTGCTGCGGAGGCTGAGACAAGAGGATCACTAGGAGTTGGAGCTGCATAGCCAGATCCTACACCAAATAAATCAATTACTTAAAAAAAATTTTGTCTTCAAACATAAGAAAATATAAATATATGCCTGTACGGGAGTACATCCTGTCAATTAGGCTTGCTGGTGAAGCTATGAGAGGCGGACACTTGCGCGCACGCTTGGTGGGAATGTAGCTGGCCCAGTATAACCCTTCTGCTGGAACACCAGGCAGCACATAATGAAATTACATGTGTGTTTTATTTTTGACCTAGGAAACCCACTTCTACTTCAATACAAGATTGCACGTGCATGGACTTCCTCATTGCTGCATTGCTTGTAAGTGCAAAGCACTAGAAACAGCTTAAATGCTTGTACGTTGGAGAGTGTTTGAATAAACTGGGACAGCCACAGAATGAGCGCTCTCCTACTGTATTTGAGATGAACAGACTTCGAGGCCAGATGCAAGGCACTCTGGGTAACACCCAGTATACTAAGTGACAAACCCAAAGCGCAACCCAAAAGGGTATCAAGAGCGCACAAGAGAGGAGCAGATACAAGAAAAGGCACAGGTGGTCTTTTTCTTTTATACAAAACAAAAAAGGATGGAGGACTTGAATAAACTCAAAATATTTTCCTCGAAATACTTATCAATCATGAAGGGAAAGGCAGATCCACATAGCATGAAACCAGCAGACACCAGCTCATCCCAGTGACCAATGTAAACGTCCCCAGTAAAGGACAGCAGCATCAGGACACACTGACACAAGGCCCACAGAAGACACAAAATCATTTCTGTAGCTTTTTTTCAAAGCAGCACAAGCTCACCCGACTCGTGAAGACACCAGCTGAGCCTAAATTAAAGGACCTTCTGCCAACAATAAGGACCCTTCGCAGAATGCCTAGAACAATAGAAGACAAGGACAACGAAGAGCCATCCCAGGCTGGTTGCATGCGCATAGAATTAACCAATAAATGCAGTGTGGGGTCCTGGACAGGAAACTGATGCTTGCAAAACAATTTGTGGATTTTGAATGAGCTCCACAGCCTAATTTGTCACAACATGATACCAGCATTCATTATCTGCTCTTCCTAACTACATTTTTTTTTTTCCTCTTCTGTATTTAAGACAGGGTGTACGGGATCTACTATGTAGATAAGTCTCCGAGTGATTCTCCTGTTTTCAGCCTCCCAAGTGCTGGGATCACAGGCGCATGCCACCACACCCAGTCTCAATCGCCACTGCACTCTGCCTAAGCAAGCGCTTTAGTCCACTGAGCTCTCAGGCCGACCCCCTACCTACATTTTCATGAAAGAAGAGAATAAAAATTAATGGAAGCAGGATGAGGGCTCCAAAGAAATGAGCATATTCACAACTTTTTGTAAATCTAAAATTAGTCCAAAATAAAATGTCTTTATAAATCATAAATAAATAAAATGGCTCTCTTAACTTCTATTAAGGCTTTTTTGGGAAACCTTTATCTTTCCACAACTCTCCTATAAAAGTTTCAAACCGTGTCTAAAACCACTTACCACTGCATTTACACTGACAGTGATCAGAGACACGGCCTTGAGGGCTGCCAAAGGAATGAAGAAGAGCAAGCTTGCAAGGAAGTGGAGCATCTGAGAGCAAGATTTTTAAATGACCTCTTTTGTGTTGCTAAATTTATTCATAACCTGGAATGGGCTACAGTTATCACAAGAACATACAAAAAAATCTTCAGGTAAATTCAAGGGATTTTTAAAAAATGCATCTAAACACTCGTGCCCAAAACCTTGGAGCTTAACCTTTCTCCTGAAAATACAATCTGCTCCTTCCACCCTGCCCACTTCCCAGACTCCGAGACCTAGATTGCTACAGGAGCAGAACCATCCCCTTGTCCTGATTCGGTAGGCTCCTGCTACACCATCAGCCGGAGGTGCTAGGGGCATGTGGAGGTGTGCCGATCCCCTGCTGAAAGACTTCATGCACAATGTATGTCCTTCACGTAACTTTGTCTTTCAAAGCTATCCTTGGAATCTGTTTCCCTTCCCCAAAACTAACTCCAAGAAGGAGATGATTTGTCTCTGCATATCAGAGGTAAAAGGAGAGAGACAAACATCTCTAAATGCTCCGTGTGCTCACAACAAAAGCAGGTTGGCAAAAGGTAACACCAGACCTAGCATCTTGAGGCTCTGTGCCCTGGGTGTTGGTCCAAGCCTGTGCTATGGGTTAGGACAAGTGACCACAGTTAATGTCACTCATATAAATAAGGGTAGTGATGTACCATGTATCGCTTAGCTCCTCATGCTTTTCAAAGCCTTCTTCACATATTATATAATGTGTTCTTTAAATCATACCGTAACATAGGTAAGATATGTCTTTTTAATAATAATATCATGCTATTCAATGCTTTAAACTGTATAAATTTCTTGTGTTGCATTACCATTTTTGGGTCCTACAAGAAAAATAAAATGCCACTGTCTCCATCTTCCAGTTTGAGACTGACTTGTCTGAAGTCACTCAAGTGGTGAGAGGGGAAGATGGAGCCCAAGAATGAGTCTTCTTATCCACATTCTGGTCACTTTCCTCCCCCCCATCCCCCCACAACAGGCCATGGTTACATGGGAAAATGAGAACTGTAAGTTCCTGGCTACATCAGCAGCAGCGAGTCGTAGTGGAAGGCGACCTATGGGAGCATTCTGCTCAGGTGCTTCGGCACTGCTGTGGTCTTGATATGAGATCCCTGGACAGAAGCAGACCTGGGCCCAGTTCTGCAAGTACGGGCAGCGCCTGGGATATCTGTGCAGATCGCTGTGGCTCACTTAGGAACCGTTCCAAGGACCTTAGAAAAGCCAGATGGGACATAACACTAATACACTGATTAAATCTCAGAAAGAATCATGAGGTATCTGAAATAGATGCTTAGACATAGGATGGCTATTATGTAAAAAAATGTCTCTGAGCCTGCTCTGCACACTCTGCTTCTTACCCTAGTATATCTTAAACATTGTGTGATCCCTCTGCCTGGCTCAAGAGAGCTAGATCTCTAGCTCCAGACCCCAGACTCATGGTCTACCCTTCAATATGCCATGGGGTTCCATAATGCCCTAGAACATGTAGCCTGACTGTGGTAGAAAGAAGAACTGAGGGGCCCGGCAGGATGGCTCAGTGGTCTAAAGTGCCTGCTTAGGAAAGCTTAGGCAGCTGCAGGAACCGCGGTTCGATCCCTGGCACCACATGCTGTCCCAGCCCTGCCCTCAGGGCAGGCTGAGCCAGCCATAAAAATAAATAAACAGAAAGAAGAACTGAGAAACTGCCAAGAACCAAAGGCTGCAGAAAAGAGGCGGATGTGCAGAGAAATCACATTGCACGGCTTCCTGCCTATGCCCAGGGACAGTTTCTGGTCCTCCCAGTGGTGGCCCATGGTCCACGTAGACAAAGCACACTAATTAGATAGCTATCATTTTGCGTAGTAGTACATTAGTGCTGTGACCAGTTCTACAGCCATCAGCCTGCACCCCAGGAGGTGCTCAGGTGCTGCTGGCCTGGGCATCAGTCAGCAGGTACTCTGTGTACCTCAGACATAGGCATCACTGAGCCTTTTCCTCCGGGCTGGGAGGCATTGTATTTTGCTTCTACTTCTTCTGTTCTGTTCCCTTTGATGAATTAGCCGTTTGTCTCTTTTGGGATGGTAGAATAATAATTTTATGTAGCTGTGTCGAGGCAGACCCTCGTATGTACAAGGTAACGTTCTGATAAACAGCAGAGGGCATAGCCACCCGGAGTCCTGAGCCGAAGGTCACAGAGAAGAGACCAAATCCAGTGAACTCAGGGGTGTTTTGGTCTGAACTTATAAATCCAAACAATCTCACAGTTATGAAATGGAAAGTTTGTGGGGAAAAACAAATGCTTTGGTTATTACAGTGTTACTACATTCATAAAATATATTTCATTGGGGGGGAGTTTACACAGGGGGTAATGAGATTTTTGCTTTATACATTATTTATAACCGCTTAATCCAGGTACTGTGAGTTATTTTTTTTATTCCTTCGTTTTCACAGCTACAAAACACTTCAGTATTTCTAATTTATTTCTGCTTACAATACAGATGTTCTCAATTGTGTTTCTAACTACATTCCAACCGTTGTGATCGGGTTTATTTGTTTGTGTCAGCACACAAGCCGAGTGAACGTGCAATACTCAATAGTAGGCCTTCCAGAAGCCACCAGAAAGGCCCCTTGCGCTTTCCTTATCAACAAATTAAAGTGTGCGGCTTGGCACTATCTTTATCATCAGTGAATGTGGTCCTTCGGGAATCCCCCTGCTGTAGGATAGGCAGGGCAACAGCCCCTCTCCGAGCAGAAAGCTTTCATGTCTTAAAACGGCACCTTCAGGATGGCCATTTGGAAGCGACATTTGGAGAACATTTGGGTTATGTCCTCTAACTGAATTTCCAAGCTGTTGGTAACTGACTACAGAAAACGCAGTCTGCACTGAATACCAAGAAACAAGAGTGGAAGAGCATTGAAGGTCATGTGTAAATATTGACATTTTAATTTTATTTAGCATATCAAACTAGGGCTTTGCATTGCTTATCTTGCCATAAAAACTCCTCACCCACCTGCACTGCCCTGCAGATTGTCAGAGAAAGATCTGATCAGAGCAGCTCTGAGGCTCTTGCCTGTCTTCCCGAACAAGGCTGAGTTTTGTTTGTGCAAAATCTGAGTCAGAGGGAAGTTACTCTGCTCTCCTCTCCACCACGGGCTGATGCACCTGATTAGATAACAGAAATCTGTGGGCTAAAAGTACATGTAGTGACACGAAAGTCAAGCTGCAAATACACTCAAGGAAAACAGCCTCCCCACCTACCTGCAGAGTCAACTCAGGTATCTTAAAACCAAAGTGATTTGGGAAGCCAATAACTAGCTAATTTGTCCAGGGCACACCTCTGTGTGAGGAAGAATACCAGTGTGTCCTTCGGCTCTGAACCCGCTCTCAGGCCAGCGCTCCACCTGCAGAGCTTATTTTAATCATGACCAATCCTGACGGTGAGTGCAGGTAACAGCATCTCCCAGCCAACAGCGGTGCTTAGAACTCCCCACGCACTTAACTTCACCAAGACATCTGAGCAGTGACCCACAACAGCATTACTTTCCTCTGCCAAAACAAATAGACCAGCTTATGCAGAACAGCCTGGCAGTTTGGTAGCCAGCCAGAGGCTCCTGTCCCCCTCCAGTGAGGTCACTAAATCATTTTCCACCTGGATCCATCATTGGAAATGCAGGTCCAGCTAGGGACCAGTGAGCTAAACATGGAGGAACAGTCTTTGTCTTAAAAGGTTTTGTTCCTGAGTACAAAGAAGAAAATTTAATGAGGGAATAAAATAATCTTTTAATGCTTCATAACTGAAACTCTTAATTTACCTCAAAACTGGGAAAATGGTATAAAAGTCTGGCACCAGTTTTTGCCCATCACACTTGCATTTCCAAAGGTGCTCCTCAAATATTAATGATCTAGTCTCTGTGCCCAAATAAATGCCAAGATTTACAACTCCCACTACCAGTTGCAATGCTAATCACTCTTCCCTATGCCGGCTTTAAGTCTTGCCCCGCTCAACTATTGAAGCAGGGCTGTAGATGATAGCCTCTCTTAAACCCAAATTGTTTTGCTTTAAGGTGACACTGAGTGGGCAGCGTCAGACCTATCTGAGATTCCATAGGGGCCAACATGGGTGCCTGGTGCACATCCTAATTCTTACCCTTCCCTCATGCCCTCAGAGAAGCTCCCCTCCATCCCCTCAGGTGCCCGTCCAGCCTTCGCTCCTCCAAGCCCTTGCTAACAGGGAGACAGAGCCACCACCTACTGTTGTGTCCTATATTGGCCTCCATAACTAGTTTTGTGTTTTGCACAAACTCAGAGAAACTCCTGTCTAAGAATGAGAACAAAAATCAAAAGAATGAATTGTCATAGATGGAATGTCAGACACCATGGCACCTAGATAAAATATAACTTGGAATGGGAAGTGCATTCCTGGCATCGCTAAAGTAGACAAACCAGTCAACCAGTCAAATCAGTAGCCATAAAACAGAATTTCAGGACAGGGATACCTTTCCACCACACATTGTGAAGAAGAAGAAGAAGAAGAAGAAGAAGAAGAAGAAGAAGAAGAAGAAGAAGAAG
>PVJA010006032.1:0-30889 GCA_004027025.1 Myocastor coypus
AAAAAAAAAGTAATGTGGATTTAGAAAGGTTAATGTTTAATTGTTTGATCAATCTTATATACCTATATGTATTAATCTAAACTGATCTGATGATGAAAATATGTAATATAACCATTGTTAAATTTAAACAATAAAAAAATTGAAAAAAAAAATTCGTGGCTCAGATTACCAGATACAGGCATGCAAGACTGCAAACAATTAAGCATTAGCCCTTCCTTTTTATAAGCCTTAATTTTTTGTCTTGCCCTTTTTACTTTTTAAAAAATTTATTTTAAAAAGAGCATAGAAATAATAAAAAGACACTAGAAATGATACACATTTTTGAAAACAGGATGAAAGACATTCAACCATGATTGTTACATTGCACAGTGCTGTCTTCAGTGGAGTTGCTCAGATTACAAACATTAGCATATAAAATTGGTCAAAGTAAAAATTTGAACATGAACTGCTGCTACCTTAAAAAAAAAAAAAAAAAAAAAAAAGCAAGCTGATATAATTAGTAGTACAATCATCTCGGCTATCCTGTGCTGTACTTACCTGATTTTTCTACCTTCCCAAATCTACTGGCCATGTGGATGAGTCATTTCCCACCCATATGTGGGCAAAGCCTCCCTCTGGCAACCCGATCTCTAGAGTTTCCTCAGGAGAAAGCACACTGTCACAACTTCAGCTGGCATCTGTCAATTTGTGTTTGAATGCTCTTCTCCACTCACTCACGAGACAATGTGACTCAGATAATAACTACGTAATACTAACACAGTGACTCTGATGGTTTTGTCTTTTGACGTCTTGGTTGGTGCCTTAAGGTCCTTAGGAGAAATCAGTTCTCAGGCCTCAGGGGAATGGAGCCAGAAATTCATGCATAGAGTAGTGTGGCCCATGCCGTACTCAACATTCTTCCTTTTGGCTCTGAGGTCCTTTGTGACTTTGCCAACAAGTTCCCATGCTCCCCTTCGTTCCTGACTTGCCCCGACCTGCTTCCTGTCCACATCACCAGCAGTGGACTTGTTTCTCTATTGCGTAGTTTCTTCCTGAAGGTACAGACAGCATGCTTACTCCTCGCATGTGTCTGTCCTTTATAAAGGCCTCCTGCAGCCACATCTCAGAAAGATTAATCTGTCTGCACTGAGAATTTCTGTCACTCAGGCAGAGCTCCATGCCACAATGAGCCATAGTTTGAAATCTCTTAGATGTGATGTTACTTGGTCAGGGCTGCCGTCCCAAAGAAGTATACATGGGATATTTAAGCCACAAATACTTCCTTTTTTCCAGTTCTTGTGGCCAGAATTCCAGCATTCACACATCAGTAGGGCTGATGTCTTCTGAGCCTTCCCTCCTTGCTTTGCAGGTTGCTATCTTCTTCCAGCTCATTGCATAGACTCTCTCTTGTACCTGTTATGCTTCTGATCTCTTCTTGGAAGGACACCAGTCGTATTATATAGAGCCCACCTCAGTAACCTTGTTTTAACTTAATTATCTCCTTAAAGATGTTATCTCTCAAAACTTCCATATTCCAATGTATTGGGAATTAGAGGTTCAACAGATAAATTTTAGAGGAGAGTTTTTCAGCTCATAGATAATAAAATGGTCACGTTCTCAATTCATGACTTCTTTTCTATTTTTCTTCATAGCATAGACACATCAGTGGTGACTAGCAGGAGGCTGGGGTAATAGGTTAGGTGATGTGTTTCATTGATCTTTGGCGCCCCCGGCACTTCAGCATACAGTCCTGGGAAACTGTTCGGGTCCTGCCAAGTTATGTTTAATGTGATTCTCAGAGCTGGCTCACAAACCTCCTGGAATGAAATGAGACTCACACTTGTTTTATATCATGAAGCTCTTTTGCTTTCTACAGCTCTTTTTAATATGATTTTGTGGACATCTGTGTCCTAGAATCTGCACTGGACTTAGCCTTCTATTGAGAAGATATTATTCTAAAATAAATTATCTGTAATAAATGTCCAGACAGCTTCACTTGAAAATAACAAAATATGCTACTTACTAAGCATCAAATTAAATAAAAATATAAAATTTACTACATTTGTACCATTAATAATAAAAACTATTGGACTAATTTGAATTTTCACCCTTAAATACACCCCTCACCAAATGTAAGGATGCTAATTTCTATACTTAGAATGATCTTTGTAAGTAAAGAAAAAAGCAGATTTTTGTTAATTACCTATTTTGTCTTTGCAGTGATTTAGTATGATGTTGGTATAGTTCATTCCCAAAAGCCTCATTATTGTTATTGGTTATTAAATATCAGTAAGGTATTATACTGATAAACAATTGGTTTGTTTCATAAAGACATGTACAAATATATCACAAACCTCTCTAGATAATATATATTATCTATATATGTATTATATATATTATCTATGTGTGTAATATATATATACATATATATATATATATATATATATGTAGCAAATATACCACAAACCTCTCTAGAATATATGTAATATATATTCACAGCCTGGAAAAGTCACAGAATCAAACCCTGGAAAAGTGCTTAACTTTGGATAGAAGAAATGTGGATAACCTTAATTTTCTTGTTTTATATTTTTATGTATTTTCAATAGAATGAAATATTTTACTCCTATAATCAGAAAATATACTAAATATTTTGTTTTGAAAAGAGAATTAAAATGCACAAATGCTAGGTCTAATAAAATGACATAAAATGAAGTGTTTAGCATATTATTCTTGATCTACTTTTTTAATGTAGCAAATATTATATGCTTCAAAATGGTTAAATTAAATTCTACTGAGACAGAGACTGAAAGCTCTGAAAGCATGAACACATATACATAAGACAACCACGGGCAAAGAAAGCATACCCATAGCAAAGTCCCACAAATTTGCGCAGTTTACATCAGATAATCATGCTCTGGTTCAAAGAGAATTTTTTGAGATCATGCTTTATGATTTCTTGCCACCACATTTTCTTTACCAGAGTTATAGGCAGAAGTCCCAGTTCTCTTCCCTTTTTTTCTGTATTTTTTAGGGGAGAGTCTACAAGGTGTTCAGGGCCTCACTACTAGATCAGACTCATAGTGAGCCGCCTGTTTACAGCCCCCAGTTCTCTTCTTTACAGGACATGGATGGGATCTACCTCAGCCCTTATATATGTTATAGCCATACAAGCTCTTAAAGAGAAAAAAAAAGATACAAATGAAAGGCTATGAAAAACTACCTCGAAGTTAGAAAACATTTATTTGTGTAGACCTGCAATAAGTTTTTAGGAAAGAATTTTCACCATAGGAAAGAATCCTGAAAAAGTAACACATAATCAGAACTGAGTGCCACATAGTGTAACTATATAACCTGGGAACATGATTGGAAGAAAGACAAAGAACCCTGCCTTTGAGAGGCTTAGAATCTAGCACGCAAGATAGATAACAAGCAAAGAGATAAACAATAGGTAAAAATCATTATCTAATTACTACAAATAATATAATCATAATTATTTCACAATTAGTTATAAAAATTTATAGTGCTTAGAACTATGAGGCTAAGATTACATCTTAGCATAAATATTCATTAGTCTTAGATTGGGGGAGAAGGTTATGTCTTATCTCTTTATGTATAAGATTGAATATTCATTTAAAAGTTCAAATAATGCAAAAGAACATTCATTTAAAAATTCTAATACTAGAAAGCTAGCTACAGTGAGAAGAACTATTTGCTAATTGGCTGAAGAGAATTTCTTACTATTAGGGCTATTTTCTTTCTTCAGACTTATTTCATCTTTAATTATGAACATTCACATAATTATTTTGCATTTAGTTTCTGTAGTATCTTTGACCTTGAAAATGTCAGAAAATTGCTTAACCTTTACTCACCCCCCATAGAGCCATTATAGACCTATTCTGTGAAAGTATCAAGTAGAAGGATGGGTGGAAACAAGAAAAACAAATTTTGTCACTCGTAAAATATGCCCAGATCCAACCTTCACTAACACCATTGTGTAAAACATTCAGAATATTATTAAGAGAAAGCTTACAAGTGCAAATATACTTATTCGCAATGAAATCAACACCATCCAACTGATTTGTAACTACTCCCTTAATGCTGCTATAAACTTTATTGCAGTGAAAACACTGGTTCTACAGATTGCTTCCCTCTTCCTCAGGATGTGTTTGACCTTCGTGGCATTGTCACTATAAATCTCATGGCCCAACAGCCCCTTGTCTGCAAGTGATTTCAAGCACTATCATAAAAATGAAACAGACAGACTTAATTTGAGTTCCAGACTTGAGGAAACTCAACTAAAATATTAGCATAATTTCACCGAGGATGGAGGAAATTGTTAAAATATGTGTATTAGCGAGGGTCTGCAACTTGATCCACCGTTCTTTGTGGCTCATGGGTGCCACCCAGTGATTAGTCCAGCGACAGGTTTGCTAGGGGCCTGTGGGCACTGGCAGTCACGGGAGAGCAGAAACAAGAACGCGACAGCAGCAGGAGAGGCCACAGCACTAAATTTAATTTAACAATTTAAAAAATACTCTTTTAAACTTTTAGCCCATCTAGACAAACCTGACCACTGCTGATGTGTGCGCTTCGGGAATTCAGACTCTGTAGATGATTCTTTGAGAACAAACTCAGCTTTTTATAGCACAGGCTGAGTCTCCAGGCACCGAGTGAGAAGAGCGACAGAGCAAACTGCCAGCACAGAGCAGGCGCCCATTCGCCCATGCGTAATTCCCTCTCCTGCCGCCTCAGTTCGACGCTGCCAGTCTCCTCCCCAAACCTAAGGCTGAGCCTCTTATACTCTGCTTTGCCACCACAAGGGTGGAAGGCTAACTTAAGCAGGCTCTCGGTTACTGGACAGTTATCCTTACAGTTCCTGAGGGTGAACAGGAGAGCAACAGTTCCTGGTCTCAGACTCCACACATGACAGGTGTCCTAAGTGTTTATTATTTTTTATAGTAGGTTTTCTTTCTCTTAATCATTGTGACATAATAATGGTGTTGATGACAAATACATTGTTTCTGTGGTGAAGTATGAGATAGCAAAATCACTAGGGCTTTGGTTTCTTGTAGAAAATATAATATATGCATATTTTGTATGCATATATATTATTTTATATATAGTATGTATCTATATATTATATGTATTATATTTTTGTATATATATGTATTTATTTATTCATTTATTTATCCCAAGTGCCAGTTCAGAGTTCGCGTCAGTCATTCATGGAATTTTCCTTAAAACCTAACTAATAACTGTTGCCAGAACACATCTCTCCCAATATTACAAAAACTGGTTTTAGTGTTGTTTTGGTGGAGGGTTTGCGAGTAGCAAATCCAAAAGTGTTCTTTAGTCCTCCTCGCTGCTGATTGGCTGCTGCTCTACAATGTGTCACTGGGAGATTTACCGCCATTCCACAGCGTAACAGGTTGCTGTATGACGGTGACAGCAATGCCAAGCAGCCTTGGTTTTGGTCTTCTTAGTACATGTGCTGCTGAACTGAGCACAGACCTTGTCCTGAAAGCACAAACACACAGCCAAAATGCTCTGAACCTCCCAAGCTTTAATAATTACAGTATGGTATTAAGTTAACTAAAATAACTGAAAGATACAGCATATTTAGGGTTTAAACTATGAAAATAAACATGTATAGACATTTTTTTGACCATATATGAAATTCTCAGTTTTTCACAATTCAAGGGTGTTCTAGGAAAGTAATCTTCACAAATTTCTGAGGTCCACTGCATATACATGTGTGTATTATAATTATTTTATATATTACACATGTACACATACAATATATAAACATACCTGTGTAGTTTATCATCTCTCCCTACATCCATGTCTTGATGTTACTCCTAAGCATGTTTGGTGGCAGGGCTAGATCTTGTGCAGATACATAAAGGTCAATGGGATCCTTCAAGTCATGATATGTTCTCCCTGCTCAGCTGCCCTCATGGAGGTGCGTAAGAGAGAAAGGATGAAACGACAGATGATAAGCAAGAAAAAAAGGGATATGCTCCAGAGGAATAGGAAGGTAAATAAGGAGGTCGGGAGAGAAGCAGAATCTGGAGAGAAAAGAGGATCCTGCTTGAGGCTCTGGGGTACAGACAGCCCCTCCCTCACCCTTCCCCTCCCTGTGTCTTCTTCCTCCCTTTTGTCACTTTCTCTGTTCCTTTGTCATCTCACTGTGCTGTGGGTAAGCAACTTGGCAGAATAAAGTAAAGAGATCGGTGTTGGTAATAATGGTCTAACCTAAGGAACATGGATTAAACGAGAAAGTCTACGTGAATAAGCACTGGTGTACCTACGTGTGGGAGGTGTTAGGAAAATCAAAGATAAATACAATGAACTTCACCTGAGAAGAAATCCTCTGATACAACCCCCAGCACCTAGACTGGCCTGCTCTTGAGTCCCACTTGACTCAGTGAGAGCCTAGGGTCCCTCTCTGCCATTATCCACTCCCATCCACCATTCCTTTTTCTAATAGTTTCTACAAAACTTTAAAGAGAAAACAAGAATGTAGAAAAATCATGTTTTCAGGCACTTTCAGTTACATGGTTTCTTCTCATAAGGAGGTTGTTTTGCCAAACATAAAAAAAAAAAAATGAATAATTAGGCCCTTACCCTGGCTCATGAAAGACCACTATTGGTTCTCGCTACTCATTGTAGCATCATACTTAATAAGGAGGAAGGTTTTGAAGAGTCAAACCCTTTGGTCAACTTTAGCCAATTACTGATTATTTACACATTCTATGTGCTTTTCCATTTAAAATCACTAATATCTATGTATTATTACTGTCTTCCTTCTGATAGTCATAAAAATTAGGCCCAGCAAGGTCAGTCAGGATTTGCTCAAGGTCACACTATTCATAACTCATAGTGTGTTTCCTCTCATTGCAACGTGACTTAGAACACCTGTGCCTTCTTATTTGCTATGATACCTAAAACAGTACATTTTAAAGTTATTAAAAAACTTCAAACAAAATTTATTTGAGTCCCAATATGTATTAAACCAGCTAACATAGTCTAAATAAGGATTAAGTAAAATATTAAATGTGATAACTTTAACTTTTTAGCCATTTAGAAATGCATACTGAATTTGTATGAAATTATGAATAGGACTTTGAAACACACTCAGCCTGTAAGTTGAGCATTAAGTCTGTACACAATGTCCTGGGAAAACCTACAGAACGTTTTACATACCACAAAATCTGATTTTTAACTCTACATTTTCTGAATTTCATGCCAGTTCTATTTATTCATATAACATGCATGAAGTTTTATTCTTTGACAACAGAATGCTAGGAGTCAAGTTCTGCTTAAATGAAAGCATTTTTGAAATGAGTTTTTCAATGAACCCCTAGGTTTATACATTTGTATGTATGGAAAACATATAATCTCGAAATAGTTGCTGGTCTAGGGCTAAGCAGGATCCTGCTTCTTGGGAGAGACAGCCACTGAACATTTCATTTTGCAAAGGTGTGTCATCCTGATGCATCCACTAGAAGAAACTAGGCCCTAAATCCATCCACGATACTGAAAACATTGCTACATTGAACAGGATTCTTTTAGAAGCAGTTTGATTAGAGCACTATTGCTGCCTGTTCTTCAAATTAATGATCTATATGTTCATTCACTGGTTCACCATTGGCAAGAAAGATTTTCATAGAACAAAATAGAAGATTCAATGACTATGTTAAAGGATGAATGATTTCCCTAGATCCTGCTGGAGCAAAGCAGAATTTCAATCCATCTAAAAAGTTTTAGGAGATATTTTACTAACCCTCAAGAAGGGACTAGGTAAGCATATTTTGTACCACTTAAATGAAAATTCAGGGGGCCATTGAGATCATTCAGCAGTCTAAAGGGCCTGCTTAGGAAAGCTTAGGCAACCATAGAGATCATGGTTCGATCCCCAGCACCTCATGCCCCACCCCAGGTTTGATCCCCAGTGCCAGCCCCACCCCAGGGTAGGTTGAGCCAGCCATAATATAAAAACAAAAACAAAAAATAAAATAAAATACAAATTCATTGTGATAAAAGAGCATCATTGGCATTCTAGTTTTCTGTATTATGCTGCAAAAGGTACTCTAGTGGCAAGTGGCATGTACCATGTTGATGTCAAATTCCTCGGCTTGATCTATGATCACAGGTCAACATGTGGTACATGTATGATCATCTGTACTCTGGATGCGGACTTATCTCTGAAAGGAAACAGGGTCAGGAATTGGCTCACTTCCCTGGCCTCCAAGGGACCAAATGAACAAGCAGGTGTAAGATACTCAGCAAAAGCATATTTATTTATTTATTTATTTATTTATTTATTTTTTAGGGAAGGGTCTAAAGAGTATTCAGGGTCTCGCTACTAGATTGGACTCATAGTGATCTGCCTGTTTACAGCCTCTTGTGAGCTGGGATTGCAAATGTGTACCACCAAGCCCAGTCTCAGTTGAAATCTCAGCGCACTCCGGGGGTGGGCAGGTACAGCAGGCCTGGGGGATCAGCAACCCCCCACACACACACCCCTGCTCCTGTTTGCAAGTGCTTTAATCCACTGAGCTATTTGGCCAGTCCTTAAAAGCACATTTAATTGAATAAAACAAATGACGGCAACGAACCCCAGCATTGACAAACGTGGAGTGAGCTAAACCTGATATTATGTCCTGGATCATCTACATTTTATTGCTATAAAGATTATAGCTACCCTTTTCATGCTTATTCAAATATTCCTATTTCAAAAAAGCTTTCCTTGATTTTTCTTTTCCTTTCCCTCTCTCTCCACTGCTGCTTCACTCTCCTTCCTAGCACTGATCACGACTAGATTCATTATTTGTAGATTTGCTTCCTGGTAGTTTCCACTAGCTAAACTGCAAGTGTCATGAGAAGAGTAAGGCCTGGCCAGGGCTTCCTTAGTGAAAACACCTAGCACCCGCAGACCTAAAGAAGGACACATTTATTGTGGTTCACATTTCAGCCAAGGATTGGGGGCTCCAAGGGAGAGCAGTTTACATCATGGTGATTAGGAAGTGAAGAGCTAGGCAATGCCCTGGGAATGGAAATCTTCCCTTCTGGCTCAGCCACCAGTAGGGGACGAGCTTCTTCAGACAAGGTTCGACCTGCCAACACCACAGTCAGCTACGAGCTCCTGCATGGACTGGTCAGTGGATGAACACACCACTCCACGACTCAGTTAGCTTCCAAAATCTTTACCTTTGAAAGTGAGACTTTTAGAAGACATTTTAGATCCCAAGCATACCAAGCCTTTTCTAGGTACATATAATAGGCTTTCATTAAGTAACTGGTGAAAGAATTAACTGTGGAAAACTTACATTTTCTTCTCTGTAGCCTTCTTTAAAATTATATTATTTTTATTTATGTGTTTTCTTCTTTTCTCTTCAATTGCCGAAAATGTTTTTTTTTTTTTTTTTTTTTTTTTTTTTTTTTTTTTTTTTTTTTTTTGTCTTTTTGAGACAGGGTCTCGCTATGCAGTTAAGGCTGGAATTGAGCTCACTTTTGTAGCCCAGGCTGGTCTCGAACTCGCACCAATCCTCCTGCCTCAGCCTCCCGAGTGCTGGGATTACAGGCGTGAGCCACCACGCTCAGCTCAAAAATGTATTTTTTTAAATTTAAAAAATTTTATCAGTACATGTTTACAGTATAACTATCACAGGAAGTTGGTACAAATCCTTAACACATCTTAATTCTCTGTCCCTCCCCTTTCCCACCACTTCCTCCCCAGATAGATGGGTTATGTCCTTATGCAGGCAAATATTTGTTTGAGTCTATTTTACGCCATTATAATGAATTACTCAGAACTAGGTAAGTATAACATGTCCTTGGAGTTCCATTCCTGGAGTCCTTTCATAAATCAGATTCATTTGTAAGTCTGACCAAATGAGTCTTAAATGCCTCTGACAAAAATATACAATATATATTGCTTTAGTAATTCTCTGCACATCACCACTGCTTTTCCTCTTTCCCTGCACTCTGACTGAGCACGATATTATGGTACACTATCACGCTGTACTGTAAGCATACAGCAGCACAATGGTGACAATGTCCGGCTGACCTATGAACCGCTTCCAAGAATTACTAATCATGTTCATGACATGAGGTCTGTGCCTATTTGTTAAACTCCACAGCTCACATGTTAGCACATGTCATATGTTACCATAGTGAAGAGCAGAGCTATGTGTCCTAGGGTTCTAGAGAACAGAGGTCTCAGACTGAGAGACCCATGTCTAGGGGGCCTTTTGTGCCGCAGATTTCCAGGATGGAAAAAATAGAGCAGAGAGATCATGGGCATTCAAAACACTGGGCAGGAGACCAAACCCAGGCTTGCATTAGGAACCCGCACGCCTGATAACCAATCCACTGCTCCTGTGATAACATTCGTGGGGGTAGAACCTCTGAGAATTAATCACCTCTTAAACATCAACCTTTCAACACTTAGTTTGGGGATTAAGTTTCCAGAACAAGACCTTTGGGGAATACACCCAAACTGCTGCAGAACTTTATATATTTTCCACACTGGTTATAGCAGGAGGAGCTTTGCCTGTGGGCAGCTATCAGTATTGTGTTCTCTAATATCTACACTACAAGCATCAAAACTATAGTCAAATTCTTTTATGTTTCTTGAATGACTAAGCTGATCTATTAAATTAAGTGATTTATTCACTCAAAAATTTTTCAACATATGTAGAGGATACTCTAATGTTTTGTGAACTCTGTTCTTATCTTTGAGCTTTGAAACCTTCATATGACTCTGGAGCTAAGCTGCTCTGAGGCCAGAACACCACCTCATCTTGAATCCACACTGAAACAGTGAGGCGTCCTTCGTAATGACAAGGCTCTTTTAATTTCCATAGTTGTTTGTTGGCATGAAATTGAGGCTTTTTTTATCTTTCTATTAGTCAACGAAAATCTTGCCTCTTGAACTGTTTCATCTAGGCAACTATTTTCCTGAGGGAAAATTACAGCATAATTTTTCATTTTAATGTTTTATTTAATACCAGAAACTCTTGTTCTAGTCCTAACCCAAACCTTTGTTGTAACAGAAAAGGAAAATTAATGAGGAAAGCAGTCACTGTAATATGTTCTTGTCATAAAGAGCCAGGCAGCCATAAATCTGGACTGAGTTGGCCAACATCAACCGATGCACTTCTTTGCCAATTGGACGTTTTTCATGCAGATGCACAGAGATCCAGCATCGATCTCATAAAACAAGCATCTACATGGAATCCTTAAATTGGTAGCGCCTCTCTCTCTCAGCTGGTTAATTGTTTGAAAGACGAGGTGTGATTGTGACAATCTGCCAAACTTCTGCTCTCAAGATCTTAAAATTCAAGCCAAGGCTGTGAGAGACAATGTGCCTGGAATCCGGGTGCTGTACGTAGCTGGCCCCCAACCTCATTGCAGAACTGCATGCCTTGAAAGGAGAAGCACTGTGAACCACTTCAGCCAAGCTATCAAAATCACAGATTCATTCTGCAAAACTCATACGGCATTTTGGCCAAACTTTATTCTTTCTCTGGGAAAATAATGTGCTTTTGACAAAGTAATGATACTTCCAATCTTTGCCTTTAACCTAAGAAATTCCAGATGCTAAGATAAACCAGCGATCACCTTCAGCCAGGGCAGTTTATCTGCACATGGAATATTTTGTGGCCAAACCAACTCCCACCTATCATTTTGGGATAGCTTTAACTATACTCTATAAAATATATATATATGGTTTGGAAGCCCAGAATCTTGAATTATAAAATTTGGTTAAATAAATGGGTCAGAATTTTGTATTATTATGATGTCCAATGATAGTGGCAGTCATTACCTTTACATTTGGGGGAAGATTGATTCAGCACATTTGTATGTGTTACTGTTCTTTAGCGTTATGGAGTTATATCATCAGAAAGTCTTAGAAGAGATACAGCAGAAAGCTTAAGAGGGTCTAGATACCTTTTTTCCTTTTTCTTTCTTTCTTTCTTTCTTTCTTTCTTTCTTTCTTTCTTTCTCTCTCTCTCTCTCTCTCTCTCTCTCTCTCTCTCTCTCTCTCTCTTTCTTTATTTCGTATTTAATACAGGTTCTGCAGGGTCTCACTACACAGATGTGACTCACAGTGATTCTCCTGTTTTCGGCCTCCCACGTGCTGAGATTATAGGCGCACACCAACCACTCCCACTCTCAATCCCCATCTTAGACCCGCCCCCAGCGGGGGGGGCGTAGAGAGTGTGGGCTGGCACGGCATGCTAGGGATTGAATCCTGGTCTCTGCATCTGCCTAAATGGGCACTTTAATCTACTGAGCTATTTGGCCAGCCCAGGAATTGGTTTTTGATCACTCTGAATTTTAAGACATAGCTAGGAATTAACTATAGGATTTTCTAGATCTGATAAAATTTTTTTTTGGCAATTTCTGCTTCAGTACGTGGTTCTAATTGCCACTTTTAACATGGTGGTAATATGTATTTCTTAAAAGACAGTATAGCAAAACATATCCAGGATACTAATACAAGTACTTCTTTTGTTCTCTTGGTAAGGCTAAGATATGTGCATAGCCACATAATCTGCTTCTGAGACCTGGAGTATCACTTTTGTAAAAATATTGCCTTATAGTAAAACAAAGTGATTATAGAAGAGAACCCAAAATGTACATATATTTTAAAGATGAAACATAAGATTTCAAAAGAATTTTTAGCTTGCTTTCTTCTGCTCCTGACTCAGGATCTCCACGCCCTCCCTCTGTTACTGTGATTCTTGGTTGAGAAGGCTTAAAAGTGCTACTATAGACCAGAGGATCAGAAGCACACGTGTTAGCAAACCAGGGAGGAAAGGGTCACTGTGCAGTCTAGAATGTTATTATTGGACTGGCAAATCCTACAGCATAGACTACCCTTTCCGTACAGGCAATAACAAGGCTCTACAATGGTTGCCTTTGGTGGAAGAAAAAATATGCTGAAATTAAATGGCTCCAGACAAGCCAGAAATGCTCAGGTTGCTTTTGTTGAAGACATATCTGTAGTTTGTTCTTTCCCACCTTATCTTCTTTTAAGTTTATTTTTATTAGTACATGTTCGTTGTGCACAATTTCTACATTCATTAGGGAAAGTTGGTACATGTGTAGAATACATCTTATTTTTTTTTCCTGTCAGGCAAATATCAACCATTTGGGGTCAGTAACATAATAATGTTCCTAGTGTAGTTCTGATTTTGTTCTTTTGTTTTTTCAGTGATATGTCAGAGCCATGAAGTACTTTTAAAATACTTCTATGAGTTTATTTCTAACTCCTACCATAACCTAATAACACAGTTAACCTGTAGGCTAAGTTCACTAGAGCTTTAGATCTTTGCTACTTCTCTGCTTAGGTTGGGACACTTTTTCTATAGAAAGTTGATAGTGTCTAAGGCTTTGCAAAACCTGAGGCTTTTGCCACAACTATTTAACTCTACTGTAACAGTTACAGAAAACAGTGATAGACAATATATAAATAAAATTGATGTGATTGTGTTTCAATAAAATTTTATAAATATTAAAGTATTAGCAACAATGTGAGAGACAGATTGGGGGAAGAGAGCAGATTTTTTTATTGATTTTTGCTTTATCCTCTGTCTTAAAAGTTCCACTGTCATCATTCACTTTTGCATATTCAAAGTTTTCCTTTATTCCTGCTCAAGCAGTTACTGAGTCTTCACTTATTTTTTAGTTCTTTTTGTTTTTAGCTTATACATTAGCGTCTATTACTGCAAGTCCATAATCAATGCACCCGAAAGGCCTTACACTGCGAAGGCCCTAGTGGCAGTCTTTCTGGCTACTTCCTGTTTCTTCTGGCCTTCATGTGGCTGCCAGCAGTCCTTGGCAGTCCTTGGTTTCTGGCTGCATCACTCTAATTTCTGTCTCCATTATCACATACCAATTTCTCCTATTCCCATCTCTGTATCCAAATTTCCTTCTTCTTATGCCTTAGTCTAATAAGACCTCATCTTAACTTTATTAGAGGTTCAGAGACTCTATTTCTAACTAGTGTCACCTTCATAGGCTTCTGCTGCAAATGAATTTGAGGAAAACACTTCTTATTTTTCTGATCTCTCCCCAGTTTCCATCTCAATTATTACACATCAATCCATTTAGACCCTTATCACCACTCATTTTTCAACTATTTTAATAGCCTCACTTTTCACAATATCTAGAGTGACCTTTCTAAATTGCTAATTTCCCCATCTCTTTCTCCTTTCAAAGATACTTTTTAACCTTATCACTTTAGCAGCATTTCCCAAAGATTTCACAATGCATATAATGAATGAATTCACTGATCAGGGTGTTGAGATGGTGTGCAGACTGGCTAAACTGCATTCCTTTCCCTCTACTTAATTAAATATATTTCAACTTGTATAATGAAGTAAGACATTTACATTATTACTGCTGACATATTACTTTCAGTTCACTGCTGCTAACACCAGACAGTGCTTTACAACTTTATGGCTGCAAATCACTGGTGTTCTGGAGATAAATTTCTCTATGACAGGACCTTGCTGGCCTCTCTTTTTTCCCTCCTCTTCTAGCGCAAGTGCAGATGTTGATCACCTGTACTTCATCCTGCGATTGTTTTTCCTCACAAAATTTTTCCCTTTCCTTTTGGAAGAAGACATGGATTCTGCCTTAATGGAACCTAAAACTGACACAATCTCAATTTACTTGCAGGTATTTGAAGGAGCTCCCTTGGTGTGGTTGCATAAATCTGCTAGATACAAATGTGCTTTTAGGAATGATGTGACATGTCAGATTTATCTTGGCCAAGATGGTATCCATGGCTGCCCACAAGTAATCACAGCAATGTATCAAAATGTTTTCTTTCTCTAAATGTGTATTTTCCTTTTTGTCCAATGAGAAGATTCTGTCCTTTCTAAGGAAAGAGATCTGACTCATGCTCACATTCCTACTATTGGAGGGCAGTTTCCCTCAAGGCCAAATCTCATCACTGCTCTTCCCTGTGCTTTGGGTAAAGCTCTATACTTACTGTGACAAAAAAAGTCCTTCAGGGCTTGCTCCTCTAGACATACCTTGGAACCTAGCACAGGTCCACAGAAAACATTTTTTAAATGAGTCGATGATATTGGAGTTTTTACAATGTAGATTTTTTTTTTCTAATTAAGTGATAGCTTATTGCACTGTATGCACAGATAAGTTCCTTTAAGGTAGATGAGAATAGAATTTTTAAAAAGCATAGAGAAAGAAAGTGGTATGCCCGAGGCTGGGGAGATAGGTTTGTGGCACAAATGCCTGCCTGGCAAGTGCAAAGTCATGAGTTTGAACCCCGGTCCTGCAAAAAAAAAAAAAAAAAAAAAAAAAAAAAAAAAAAAAAAGAAAAAAGAAAATGGTATGCCCAAAATCACACATGTGAGCCATATGTTTTCTGACTTCAAATTATGTTTCATGGAACATTTTATTTATCATTTTATATTTTCTGACTGATCTGTTCTACTATAGTCAAGTTGACAGTGTCAAAGGCTTTAGCTTTAATGATAAATTTATATGAGACTAAGTAATGAAGACATATTTTCTAGTTTTAATAATTGAATATATTCATAATAATCTTTGTTTATGGTATTATTTTTTCTACAAAACTATTAAAAGTTATATCCCCTTTTTTGTTTTATTTTGTTAGATATGTGTTCCATTTCCATTCAAATACTGTCGGTATATAAAAATAAAGGACCATTTTATAGTGAAAAATATATATATATATCTGTATATACAAAATAGGGTAGATACACATCTGCTTTCTCTTAGTTCAATGAGAAAAAAGATTCGTATTAGTAGTGTTTAGACAAGATATCATGCTGCATCTTGTACTCTGAATAGCTACTATGAAGAAAATAATATGGAATGCATTAATTATTGCAACTGTCTTACTAACCTGTTTTCAAATTGTCTCATTGCTATTTCTTTCTCATTGAAATTAATTAAACAAACAAACAAACAAAAACTATTAAAAGTTAAATGATTGTCTTACCATCAAGTTTTTCTAATGTAAAAAAAAAGCACACTCAAGTTACATGTTGTTCAAAGGTTTGAAAACATGCCACACAAAACCTTTTCCATGTCTACTTTACTACTTGCTTAATAATGTTACTTTTTTAATATAATTAATTTCTTAGATAATAATACTTGTGTACATCCTTCTAGGTATAAACAGCACTGTCTGATAACAGAGACATTAAGAAATACAGGAGTTGTCCAAAGAAGACCTGATAATAATGATGCAGTAATATTTTAGAACAGATGAAACGAAAGCTAAAAAGCTATCATCTTTTCACTAAATATTATACAAGCTGTTAAAAGAAACTAAGTCCAAAATGACACAACTGTGACTTAATGTTAAGATAACACAATCAGTGGAAAAATATAAAAGTAAACATTTTGTACTTTTGGGGGAAAGTAAAAGAAACAAATTTGGTAAAACTTTATTTTTCATTCTGGTAGGGTAGCAGACACACAAATCACCATTATTATTCAGCTGCCTTGATATAGCAATCAAACTGCTTGATGTCAGTAGACATAAGCTTAGCATCTGTTTGCCAAGACAATTATAGAGCACTGTATGGAATATGTTGTAATAAGCCTTATTCTTGCGGGTGGATGTAAAAAGGAATGTCAGAGACCAAACTCCCTGGGCTGCCCTCCTTACTTCCTGGCTTTCCTGCTCTCAAAATTTCTCTAAATCTTCATTCAACTCCTCCCCCACTTCCATCTCTTTTCTCATATTCCATTCTAATCCTTCAATTTAATCTCTTATTGCCACGAAACCTGCTGAATCAATTAACTGCCCCCACCTCACTCTTTCTAACAATTTGTTAATGTCTCTCTTCACAGCTCTCTTCGATTCCTCTTGCCAATATGCTATCGCCTGCTCATCCATAAGGAGCCTTTTCTTGATCCTGTTATCCCCTTGTACTAGAACATGCTTCCTCTGCAGGCCATATGCCAAACTTCTGAAAAGATGATTGTTCATGTTCATAGATCACAGTTCTTGAGCACCTATTTAGATCGCACATCCAATACTTCCAGTTTTGTGGAATCTCTCCAAAACTCAGCAAGCTTTTATGATATTCACTCATTGTTCTGAATTTCCCAGTTTATCTTCAGTATCACCTTTAGGGGCCATCCCATACATGTATATGGTCTTCAAGGACGTGTCTTAGACTTTCCACTTGTGTCTAGGGCTGTTGCTTTCTTTATCCTTCACTCCGCTCATTGTCATTATTGTTTTGGTAACCTTATGCAGTCTCAATTATGACTCTGTGGTATCTAAGATGAATGCTATGTTATTATCTAAATAAAATAGCTCTAATAAATAGAAGTTAAGTTTTTCTCTTACTGTACAAGATGGCAGAGTGCTTATCCTCCACAAAGTTCTTCATGGATTTAGGGGTCCATCTAACTTGATCTCGGACCCTAAAGTGTGTCTTCCTATGTGGGCAAAGTTGGACCATTTCCTGAAAGAATGTGAAAGAAAAATGGCAAAAATGGAAAGATAAAAATTTTTAAGTCAAAGCCTGGTGGTAGTCTCCATCAGTCTAGTTGAGGTGTGGTCACTCTGACTTAGTCAATGCCAGCGCGCCAAGTGTATATGGAAGGCTGAGACGTAAACCTTTAGCTGCCTGGCTTTGTACTGCCTTCCTCTATTGCAATGGAAGAAAGGAAGAGCACATTTTGGAGGTCACAGGTTGTGATTCCTTCAGGACTGAAAATATGCTGTACATTGTATTCACTATTTGGAATAATACTTATAATTCATTCCAAATAGAGGCATTATTCATTATACTATACTGCTTTGGAGGACACTATCATTTTTATACTGCTTAAAAAAATCCAAAACATCAAAAGGGCTTAATTAACTCTTTTAACTCTTTCCCCCAACAGCCACAATTTCCAAAGTCTTATATGATCTCTCCCTATTATGTTTCTGGTTTATTTTTTATTTTTTTGTCTAATATCCAGAAGATTTTTGAAGGGTCAGCAGTTATTGCTGTATATTTGAAAAAAAAAAAAAAGACAAATAGCTTATCTCACATGTCCACTCTTGCTCTGTTGCTTATTCCTCTTTCACATTTTTCTGAAGCATCATCCCTGTGCATAATGAAAGGAATTGTGAACCACGTGGATTGGCATTTTGGAGGTATAGGAAAGGCTGTGTGCCCTTATCTAGGATTAGGGGCATTGTCTATGATCGTTTTCCACACCAGGTACTTACCCCCATCTAGTTCCCTTCCTTACATAGTCTACATAAAGTCACGGCACATGATCCATGACTCTATTTCTGCACATTTATTTTCCCTTGTTTCTTGGTGGCAATGTCCTTTTAGACCTATAAACTCAAATGCTATTAGTATTTTGGTGGCCTAATTTAATTTCTACTTTTACAGTCAAAAAGATTTCTTTGTTTCTTTTGGCACAAAGTTCTTTCTTCTTCCTCTGACCCCATATCTCATTACTTAATTAGTATTTCACATCTTATAGCTTAGAGCTACATGTTCTATCTTACATGAGAAGCTCCTTCTTTTAGATTGTTTTCCATCTAAGTTCTAGAAGAATGTACAGTACATAGTAGGTGTTTAAATAGCAACTTGGGCTGGCTACATAGCTCAGTGGATTAAGACACCTGCTTAGGCAGATGCAGGGACTGGTGTTCCATCCCCAGCACACAGTGCTGGCCCCACCCCCGGGTGCATTGACATGGCAATTGCGATTGGGCATAGTGGTGTGTGCCTATAATTCGATCACTTAGAAGGCTGAAAGCAGGATGTTCAATAGGAGTCCAATCTGCATAGTGAGATCCAGTAGACTCTGTATTAAATGCAAGAACAAACAAATGAACAAATAAATAAACAAATGGTAGCAACTTAATGAGCAATGTAAAAATAGTTAAAGAGTAAGTAGAAAAAATCATTATATGATAACTACTAATAAAAGTCTATTAGAAAGCTACATCATTTTCACTGAAGGATGGATAAGTTATTTATTACTCATGAATTGGATCAATTTTCACTCAGGTGTAATATTAATAAGGTCTGGTCATTCATTTGAGAAGACATATTTAGAGTCATAGTAGTAGATACATTGGTCTTATAAGTTTAATAATAGTAGAACACGTTTAAAAGAATTATCATGAAAATGCAAGTATTTTATTCAATAAGAGACATTTCCTTTAGGATTATCTAAAATGCTTGTGAGGTCTACTTTTTAGAAATATTGTATTTTTTCATTACATTTTCCAGTGAAGCCTGCAAATATCAAAATCATTTTCATTCTAATTATTCTGTGGTCTTTCCAGTAAGAGTCAAGCCTCTGAAAACTCTCACTAGAAAGACTCTTTTCATAGGATTTTCCAATTGAATTTTATAGCCTGAAGATATTGCAATTCTTAAGATAATTTTCCCCTAATGCCCAACATTTTTCCAAGCCAGAACTCCAAGTCTTTTGACATTTACGTATCTGAAGCATTGGTAAAATAAAACTAGCATTTCACTTCTAACAATCCTACACTTGCCTTCTGGAATTAGAGCAACATTTTAAAGTGGCAGGATCTCATAAATGTTTCATGGGAAATAAGAAAAACATGCTATAAAAATCACCAAACCGTGAGATAAGAGGAAGAGGAAGGAGTGGGTGATCAATGAGGCCCTCTGGGATGACTGTGGAATAAGTTCTTCTAAGTCTCAAGGCAGCTTTTCACAACTCATAGTAACTTTCTGGCCCTAGGTCGGACAATTTTGAAAACTGCTTTAACCCTTGCAAGAGCCACACCACCATTGTCTACATAGCTAAGTTCGGTCATTTCTTTACAATCCTCATTTATTACACAGCTCCATAGAATCCAGTTAGTAATGATGCAGAGTGGTGCAAGCTGCTCTATGCTCTGCGAGCCTTAGCACCATTATTGGTTAAATCACCGGTCACAGGGACCGCAGCTGTATTAGTGAGGAGTGTGTGAAATTTGATGTTACTAGTTTTGAATGCTTAAAATATCTTATTTTAAATTTAACATTCAGCTGAAACATATAAAATATTTTTGCAAAAGTTTAATATGTTTGCAGATGCAAATCATGCAAACCGTGAGTTAATGACTAATAGTTACTGAATACAGTGATGCCGCAGATGAAGGTTATTTTATTTCTTTGACAATACAGAGAACTATGTTGGGGGCTGGGGTGTGAGAGGGAGAACCATGATTCAAAAAACAGTAATCCTCAATTTGAGTCTTTTGTCATCTAAGTAATCTACTCTGAGGTGACATCTGGGACTACAGACATGACATTGTTTAAAGAATATTTAAGGAACAGTACCTGATGAAGGCCAGAATGGAGAAAGTAGAATATGGCTCCAAGGAAATTTACAGTACCATGTGTTCAAATTAGTTTCTCTGCATGTATATGTTGTATGCAGACATGTGTAGTACACACTAAATAAGGACATGGAGTCATATAGGGCTGTAAGAAAGCAGAAACTAACATTTCAGCCTGGAATTACTGAGTACCGCCATAGCTTGTTATTTAACACAAATTCTTTCGGGGCTCATATTCAGAAACTTAATGATTTGTTTGTGACAAGTTTTTCACTCCTGCCTACAAATGCCACCCAAATACCATTACTCTGACATACATGGTGAGGCATAAAGTATGGAGAAACCACAGAATTGATGAGTTAATGAAACACACATGAGCACCAGGAAATTAACAAGATGATGGTCCCAGGTTAGCGTTAGACGCGCAGCCCCAAAGTTCGTGTGGTTTTCTGGCATGCTTATTAGACTCTTGGGCAAGGAAATAGCCCTACCTGGAGACTTAGACATTGAATTGATACTCCCAAACTAGAGCACATTATTTGTAATAAAAACAGTCTTTGTGTGTGGAAAATAAAACTGCAAGTTTTTGTACACTTGTAAACCACCACTAGCTTACAAGTTATACATATTTTATTCTAAAATTGAAATAAAGGCATTTAAATCTGATATATATATTTTAGTCTGAAAAAAAAAGGCAGGATTCTGTCAGCCTAATCTTATTACACATGTAGCTATTACAGTCAAAATGAGTTTCCTCCAAGAAAATCTGAGTGAATTTCAAAACTAATTCTCAGAGGAAAAGAGTCATTATGCTAAAGTAGTCTGTTACTAAATAGAGCTTCTTATTATACTGGGACATACATATTGATGTTTGCTTAAGCCATAGGGTGATGAGATGAATAATCCAGGTTTTGTTCAATACAAAATTGAGCTGAATGAAGGAGAAAGAGATGAAAATATTTGAAACGTATAATAGCAATACCTTATTAAATGTTTCATTGACTAAGGGAAAAACAATAGCTTTGGAAAATATGTTCACAGTATTGTCTCTTACTTTTACCTTACATTTAATTGGATTCTATCATACATGCTATGTGGTACTCACAGTCACTTGCTACCTCATTTATTCTACATGATCAACTCACTTCTGTGCCCTTATTTGTTCTTGAATGTAAATCTGTTTTCTACCAAAATAGAAACTACCAGGCCAAGTGTCTTGACACACATCTGTAATCTCAGTACTGGGGAAGCTGAAAACAAAAGGATCACTGAGCTGCATAGTGAGACCCTGTACAAAACACATTAAAAAAATAGAAACTACCTGATGGCAGAGATTTGGCCTGGTGTCTTCTGTACCTTCAGAGAGAAGACAACTGTTTCAGTCTCATAATGAAAGCTCCATACACATTTGTCAACTACTGGATGTTCCCAGAGGCACTCTCTGCTAACCTGTAGCATAAGCACTGGACTCCAACAACTCATCTCATACTTTTCCCCTGTGAATTTGTACATCATTACCATAATAGTAGCTGCTCTGCATCTCAAGCGATGAACCTGGGGGATACAGGAAGCAATCTTTGTATTTGTCCACTTAGTATAATGAGCAGCAAGGTGTGTGCCTGTGTGCAAAAGTGGCACACTGGGATTTTTACCTACAAAATGCTTTAATAGGTTTTGAGTAAGTTTATCTAAGCATTGGTCAGGGCAAGATGCACTCAGACCACTCTTCCATATGACAACATGTATTTTATCATAACAGATGGTGTGTGTGACTCACAGTAACCAAGCATGGGGAAAGCAAAAACCCAGCTGTCAGACAAAACTCACATGTCAGACAAAACAAAAAGTGCATAGCAACTCCAAAGCAGTAACATGTACATTTTACCCATGAAATGCTCTTTGCATTTAGGGTTTTTTTCTTAAAAAGGGGTTCTCTTGATTTTTCAGATAGAAATAACCATATCTGGTACAATGGCACTTGAAAAAAAAAAAAAAAAAAAAACAGATTGACAAGTTTTGGAGGAGGTCAAAAGTGAATCATTAGGTTACTCCTGCAAGGAGGATGAAGATGATGATGACCTTTGATGTTAAATAAGTGAGCCAAAGTGGGACAGAACAACAGAGCATGAGCTGACCAATACAGATAAGAGACTGCAGATCTCCTTCGTTTGGATGATGGAGAAAACAGCAATGTGAGCACATATTCAATTAGTTGAAATCGGACAAAATCACCATACAACAACAACAAAAAATGATTGAATGTCAGAACTATTTCTGAAAATATAGTAAGGATCTTGAAAGAGGTGAAACCTATTGAATGGAATTCCAGCAGAGCTATTCAGTTAGAAATCATTGGTGGTTGGGGAGATAGCCCAGTAGAATAAGCACTTGCCTGGCAAAGGCAGGATCTCGAGTTCAATCCCTGGTCCCAGCAAAAAAAAAAAAAAAAAAAAAAAAAAAAAGAACGAAAGAGAAGAGAAGAAAAGAAAAGAAATTGTTTAGAATAAAGTGCCACAAGATGTTGTAAAATACACAAATGCTGAAAAATAAGCAAAATGTTCTTTGTGCATCAATAGCCATACTCAAAAATGTATTATAGGGCTGGCCAAATAGCTCAGAGGACTAAAGCACTTGCTTAGGCACAACGACCAGGGTTTGATCTGTGCCATACCATGCTGGCCCACCCCTGTGGCATGCTGAGGCAGTGACTGAGACTGGGCATGGTGGCAAGTGCCTGTAATCCCAGGACTCAGGAGGCTGAAAACAGAAGAATCACTATGAGTCTGATCTGTGTAGTGAGACCCTACAGACCCTGCACATTTAAAAAATGACACCTCACTAATTGTACTGAAAGCATCACTTTGTCTACTGTACATAGCAGGGTTTTGTCATGCTAACATTAGAAATGTAGAAGACTTATGGAAAATAGATGCGTTCTTGAAGTTCGAAAATAACAATGACACAGAAGAGGTTTGTTTTCCCTCAAAACTGTCTGAGGCTTTGTGGTAAAACCACCTACCAAGTAAAAGCAGAATTGGTTCATTGTTGAGATTTGTGGGTAATTGTAAAATAATTTATGTGCCATCTGAATATATGAGTATCAATTAATATCTTTCAGCATTTCATAGAGACTGCAACTTGAGGCAGGACACTCACACACACACACACACACACACACACACACACACCTTCAAAATACAGGATACAAATTTATGCCCTTAAAGATTTTGACAGTTTGGGGTTTTGCAAACAGTGCAATACAATACAGGACACATATTTTATAATACTATCTTATAATGAGCACCCAAATAATCATATTCAAAGTGCATAGGACATCTTTCCACACAGTGAAGATCCAGGACTCCAGCTGAGGGCCTGGATCCCATGGTAAGATCCTGTGTGAGTTCAGCTGAAGATCTAGAGCTCCACAATGTGTCCCATGAGTCCAGCTGGAGGCCTAGAGCCTATCACAATATCTCATGCAGGCATATTTCATGGCTCTGTGCTGGGAAGGCACAAAGGTCGGTGGTGGAAGCTACAAAGTTTGTGGCAGCACGATGAAAGATCTGTGTTAACAGGCTGAGGGATCTGAACTGGAGACAGAAAGCCACATTCAAAGTAAAAACCAGAGTTCTCTCAAAAGGAACCACAGCCATCCTCAGCAACAATGATGTCTCAAGCTCCTCTGATGATGAGCAAAACTGAGTTTCTAAAAGGAAAACCAATGTGACAAGCTTCTCCAGGAGACTGAGAGATGTAACACCCATCCCTTTGGAGCCAGGAAGTGATGCTCAAAATAAGGACCAGAGTTCCTCCAAAATGAACTGTAGCCATTCTCAGAAACAACAAGATCCTGAGCTCCTTTGAGTATGTAAACAGCCAAGTTCTTCCGGAAAATAAGCATGACCAGTTCCTCCAAGGAAACCAGCAGCTCCCAACAGCCTCCCTAACAGCTTCCAACACTGTCAGGGAAAGTCTTCAACTGCTTCTCAAGTTCTTCCTCTTCTGTTCTGTCTCTTACGCTACCAGCAGCAGCCTTCGGTGGGTCTCCCACATGCAGCACCATGCAAATGTAGTTCAGCTGGGTGTTACAAGTTGACTGCCAGTTGTCAATCCACCACACATGTGAAGACTTAGTATGGTTTCAATTTAGAAATTTGTCCTGGAACTAAGCCACCAGGTAATTATTTGTGTAATTATAAACTGAAGATGTTGTGAACAGACTTGTTGCCCTCATCTCTGAAACTAATCAGAATGTGACAATTTTCTTTCCAGCTTTAACGCATTTTACTTTTGCTAACAGAGCATAAGTTGAGCAGTGTGGGGACTGTACACAGGAACAAAGCAGCGATTCCAAATGATGTGTTGCAATTTCAAAATAGGGAGTCAGGTAGTATAATCTTGGGATTTCAGAAAGGTAGGACATTGTCCTTATATATGACAAAGAAAAACAAACTAGTACTCCCAATACGAGCATTACACCATGATGGAAATATTGATAGGGAAATCAACGTGAAAACACCTCAAAAAATCAGGACTGGAAATCCCATTCAATCCAGCTATTCCCCTCCTGGAAGTTTTCCCAGAAAAACTGAAGACACTCTACAGCAATCATATATAGCAGCACAATTGGTCGTAGCCAAATCTTGGAGGCATCCAAAATGCCCATCACCTGAGGAATGGATGAAAAAGATGTGGTATTTTTAGGTCGTCATTACTCTGGGCAGAGGACTGTCAGTACTGGTGAAGTCGAAGTTGGGACTGGAGGCACTTTGCTATCTTCAACCAAGTTGAGGGTATAAAAATGCAGAGCAGTAAGACCTTTATTTTGGAGAAGCAGAACCATACTCCAAGGAAGCATCATCAGCATCACCAGCATCAGCATCATCGTTATCATCAGCAGCAGCAACAGCAGCAGCATCAACATCAACATTATCAGCAGCAGCAGCAACAGCATCATCCTCATCATCATTAGCAGCAGCAGCAGCAGCAGCCACCACCACTGCCACCGCCAACACCTGCAAATGAGCAATAGGCCAGTAGCCAAAATGAAGGTTTGACTACTGACCTGAAGAATTTTAGGAACTCTAGAGAGAAGACATTTACCCAATCTTGCTGCCTCTTTGTGGGCACTTGTTCCCCTGATGTCACTGGGAGGAAATGAGAAATACAGGAAGGCAGGAGAAGTTTTCATTCATAAGGATAAGGGCTTTGGCTTTATCTACTTGGAAACGCTTGCGGAGACTGCCAAAGTGGAGCTGGATCATATGCCTCTCAGTGGAAAACAACTGTATGTGCACTTTGCTCACCATAGTACACCCCTTACAGTCTGAAAGCTTCCTCAGTATATGTCCAACAAACTACTGGAAGGAGGCTTTTCTGTGTTTGGCCAGCTGGAAGGGGCTGTAAACATTGTGGATGATCAAGGAAGACCCTCAGGAATAGGCGCTGTTGAGTTCTTAGGGAAGCCAGCTGCACGGAAAGCTCTGGGCAGATGCAGTGAAGGGTCTTTCCTACTAACCACATTTGCTCAGACTGTGACTGTGGAGCCTATGGGCCCGCTAGATAATGAAGAAGGATTTCTAGAAAAGTTTGTTATAAAGAACAAGCAGTTGCACAAGGGGTGAGAGCAGCCCCTTCAAATTGCACAGCCTGGCTTCTTTGAATATGACTATGCCACATACTGGAAGGCTCTCAATGAGATGAAGAAGCAGCAGCAGGGTCCACATCATCAAGGAACCCCGGGAGAAGCTGGAGATGGAGATGGAGGCAACTCGCCATGAGCACAAGGTTATGCTAATGAGGCAGGATTTGTTGAGTGGCCAACAAGAGCTTTGGAGAATGGAAGAGCTGCATAACCTAGAAGCCCCAAAGTGAAAGCAACTGGAGCTCAGGCAGGAAGAGGAGTATAGGCTCTGTGAAGATGAAATGCGGTGGCAACAAGAAGAGACGGTGCAGCAAAAGCAGGAAAGATTATAGGGAACCTTCCCTGACATGAGAGAGCAAGAAACACAGACGGCAAGATGGCTATGGGAGGTGCTAAGTGCATAAACAACAGAGGGCCCCTGCTCTCTGCTCCAATGCCAGCTGGCACCCCAGCTCCTCCTGGACTTACAACTATGATGCCTGATGGAACCTTGGGACTGATGCCACTAACAAGTGAATGCTTTGACCAGGCTGCTATGATGGAAGGAATAGGGGCAACTGGTGGAACACCTCCTGCTTTCAACCGTGCAGCTCTTGGAGCTGAATTTGCTCCAAACAAATGTCAGCAATACTAATAAAGTTACAGAGTCTAAGTTTCCTGAAAGAAAAGAAAAAACCCTTTTGGCCTAGCCAGAATTCTACCTTTAAAAAGTATTAGGAATTCCTTCTAATAGTTAAGTCTTCCCTGCTTGCGCTATTCTAAGGGAGTATGCTGGGAGCTGGAGGCAAGGGAGGAGTAATATTTAACAATTTCTGTGTGATATATTGTTTGATCAATTCTGTAGGATGCATTCCAGAAATCTGAAACAATGAGTTGTTGAAGGCTGGGGGGAACCATGAAAACATTGTTCTTTAGAGTCCCATTGAGTGTTCTGCTTTTTTGTCCACCGTGTTTTACTTGCTTTCTATACCCCTCATGCCCAGAGACACTACCACATATGCCACAAAAACCAGACAGCTCCCAATGACCTTAGCCCCATTGCCCCACTTGCTCAGGTGATAATTCAGGCAAATGTCAGCAGAAGCCACAGACAGCATATGTATGGTTTAGTGATCTACCATATATAACCCTTTCATGTTCTAGAGAAAAGACATTTTTTCTTAGGGATTTCACATTAGTATATCTTTTAAATATCTTGTGTTAACTTGCCTCCATCTTTTCCTTGGGTGAGCGCATCCCAGAAGTGACAGGCTTGTGTTTGTGATGTTGCTGTTCATAGCTTTTCTTGGTAGGTCCAGTACAACCTTGGGAATAGGGTTGCCGTGTGCTGAAGGTCTGACAGCAGCTCTGAGCCTTGCCCATCTTAGGTAGATATGCTGTGCCTGTTTTATTGGTGTGCCACATTTGATTTGTCTCTGATATCTTAAATTTGGAGTTTTTCTGAGAAATGGAGCAGTAACACAGCATCAATATTAAAGTACATTTTTTTTTTTTGAGTTTCAGCTCTTTATTTAGTAAGCAAACAGTAAGTAGTAGGAAAAGACATTAACTGCCAGACCTTGACTCTAGCATGAACATTAGCCAAAAAAATCCTTATCAGGGCAACAGTGTTAAGTTTATAGCTAATACACATATTTGTAGATACTGATTTTGTGCACTCAGAAAATGGGGTCGGTATTGCACTATGTGTAGATTATTAAACATTTAGATGTGCCTTGTCTTCTTTGAGATTGGTAAAGTAAACATTAGATAGGTAAATGTATACATAAATCTACAATTATAATTGTCAAAATTACTGAGAGAAAACATTGAATAGGAGAGTAATAAAAAGATAAATGTAGTTTGTTGAAGAATTAGAAGACATTCTGGTGGCTTAGCTTTTGAACCCAGAGCCAAGACAAATGAGAGTTCTTCAAATAAAGAATTAACTAAGGATTCTTTGGCAAGGCAACTACACAAGAAACACCATTATCAGATGGAAGTGTGCCATTTTGAATACCTTGTTTGATCATAATTTTATAGGAAGAGATTCTATGCTATATGAGATTATCAGAATCTGATTACCTGTGGAGTAAACGCTGTAGTCAATCATAAGGAGCTTGGTTTTTATTTTAAGGTCAACCTAGAGCATTTGAAGGTTGTCTTGCATTCTTTTTTCATTTATATTGTTTGCTGAAAAGGAATAAGATCTGCCTGGTGGCACATGCTTGTAATCCCAGCTCTTGGGAGGCTGTAAACAGGCAGAGCAGTTTGAGTCCAATCTAGTAGTGAGACCCTGAATACCCTGTAGACCTTTCCTTAAAAAAATTAAATAAATAATTAAAGTACATTTTAAGCCTTTTTTAAAAAGATGTGATATTTTTACACAATGGAGTATTACTCAGCTATACAGAACGATAAACTGGAAGCCTCCATAGGTAGTTAGATGCAACTAGAGACTATACTCATAAGTGAAATAAAACAGACCTACATGTGTAAATATTGTGTTGTCTCCCTACAGTAAGAATCTGAAAGAAGAAATAAAACATGAAAGGTATAAAAGACATAATAAAGTAGACAGAAACAGAACTTAAGGATGAAACAATGAAGAGGAGCAAAAGAGAAAAGGCAAAAAAAGAAGATGAGGAAAACCATGCAAGCATAGACACAGGGTGGCTGAGGGGATCATGCTGAAAATTTCCGTCAGAGTTTTCAAAATATCAGTTCATGTGTAGAATTTTCATCTTGACTGACTCTATATACTGATAGCTGCAATCTAGTCAACTACATAGAGGACAACAGTAAGTCAAAAACCATGTTCGAATACTTTACATCTTGGTCTTTTAAATATGTACCATTTCTGATATCATATCAATGAGTAGCTTATCCTCTTTAAAACAAACTTTTTAAAAAGATTAAAAAAGAAAAGAACAAAAATTCAATGTTTCTTGAAAGTAAGTGGTAATACCCAACCATGTGTCCAATCTTACATAACTATAACTATTAGTCTAAGCAACAGATTTAATGATAAAATAGATAATATATCAACTATTGTTAGTTAGCTATTCTTGGTTTGAAAATCTGTAACATATGTACTGTTATATTTTGCCCTGCTCCTTTCTTTGTTTCTGATTTTTGTTCTTGCTTGGCTTTTACTTTTCAAACTAAGATTAAATAAAAAAGAATTACAAAATAATAAAAAAAATAACTAGTATAATGGGTCCCATTCAACCTAGCCATTCCCCTTCTGAGTGTTTTCCCACAATTAAAAACATCATACCACAGCAATATATACGCACCCATATTTATAACACCATAATTTTTAATAATTAATCTTGGGCACAGACCCTGAGCCATCGCCTGCACAGGGTCCCCGCTTCTGGACTCTGCTTCCCACTCTGAAGCGGCAACCGCCATTTCCACTAGTGGTGAAGCGTGTGTGGATCAAGTCCCAGCTCCCTGACCTGACCTGTCACCCCCAAACTCCAGCCCGAACTCCAGCCCGGACCCCAACGCCATCTTGACCTGGCCAACCAATAGATTTAGCCCTGCTCCATTCGTTGCATCATCAACAACCTGAGCTCAGATTCCACACACTAACAGGACCAGGGCTCACATTGGCCAGGTAAGAAATCGCTCAACCCAAATACATCACCCAACTCGACAACTGCCCAAACCCCACCTATACTCATATTTCTCACACGGCCACCAACCATCCCTGCATGGCCGACCACTGTCCCTACCCACAGGACCTCGAGATAGCTAGCCGCCTGAACTCGGACTCGCAACCAGGCACCTCTGGAGGGGAACAAACTTGGTGGATCTAGACCCAAATTTCCACAGATGCTAACTGTATAAGTTCACGAAGATGCAGAGATCACTGCTGTAAAAAATGATAAAGAGAAGGAGCAAGATCCAATCCCAGATCCCGAGTCCACACAAAACAAATACAGGAAACACTGCCATAGAAGGAAATGGGAATCATGCAGAGGAAATTTCTGAATCAGCAGCAGCCGAGGTTGAAAGGCAAATGCAGAAACATATAGAGCAACTCAGATCTGAGATAACATGTGAAGTAAAAAAAGAAATGTATGAAAAAATAGATGCTAAAGTGGAAAAACAACTGTAGAAACATATAGAAGAAACAAGAGCGGAATTAACCTCCGAAGTTAAACAAGACCTCTCTAAATCAATAGCATCTAAAGTAAGGGAACGACTACAGAAAGATACAGAGGAGAACAGAGCAGAAATAATGTGTGAACTAGAGAGAGAAAGGGTAACCATAATGAGAGACTTCAGTACTATTAAAGAAGACATTGATAAAAAATTAGAGGAGAATAGAAAAATGATGGACTCCCTGAATGAACAATAGGAAAGAAATGGATCGCATGAAACAGTTTCAAAGAGATATGCAAGAAAATAAAATCTCAATCACAAGCTGGCAAAACCGTATGAACCAAAGTGAAGACAGAATCTCAGATCTTGAAGACACGGTCACAGCTAGTGAAAAGATAAGAAGAGATCTCTTAAAAACAACTAGGATGCAGGAAAAGTTAATTCAATATCTACAAGATGATGCAAAAATGAACAATGTGGGATTACTAGGAATCAATGAGAAATAAGGAGTCAATACAAAGGATATAAAAAAGAACATGGGCAGAACGAATAGCAGAAAACTTCCCAAATATGAAAAAACAATTGGATATACAGTAACTGAAGCATTCAGAACCCCAAATAACATCAACTTGACTAAAAACACATTCAGACACATAATAATCAAGATTCCAGGAATTCAGCAGACGAATAGTATGCTAAAAGCTTCTAGAAAAAAGAAATAGATCACATCAGAACAACAGCAGATTTCTCTTCACAAACCATGAAGTCAAGAAGACCATGGAGCAGAGTGCTTCAAGTCCTCCATGAAAACAAATTTCAGCCCAGAA
>PVJA010006032.1:30989-58706 GCA_004027025.1 Myocastor coypus
ACAAACAAAAAAAAAAAAAAAAAAAAAAAAAAAAAAAAAAAAAAAAAGCAGGGGTAGCAATCCTATTTGCAGACAGTCTAAACTTCAAACCAAGACTGATCAAATGAAATAAAGAAGGCCGCTACATATTCATTAGGGGAAAAGCTTAAGATGAAGAGGTGACACTCCTAAATACATATGCACCCAACACAGGAGCAGCAAGTTATATAAGGTAAGCCTTAATGGACATGAAAAATCTAATATCCAATACCACAATCTTAACAGGAGACCTCAACACCCCCATACCTGAAATAGATAGGTCAAGCAGACAAAAAATTAGCAAAGAAGTGGCAGACCTGAAGGAGAAGTTAAAACAACTGGAATTAGTGGACATACACAGAATGTTCTACCCAGCCACTTCAGAATACACATTGTTTTAGCTGCACATGGGACATTTTCTAAAGTAGACCACATATTAGGACATAGGTCATGCTTAAGTATATGTAAGAAAACAGAAATTATCCCATGCATATTAGCTGACCACAGTGCAATGAAATTGGAAATAAATGACAACAGAAACGCAGAAAGAACAGAAATACATGCAAATTAAACAACACTCTTCTCAGCAACCAGTAGGTTACAGATGAAATTAAACAATATCTTGAATTTACTGAAAATTCAAACACAACCTATTGGAATTTATGGGATGCAATGAAAGCAGTTCTTAGAAGGAAATTTATAGGTCTGAACTCACACGTTAAGAAAACAGAATGGGAACAAATAAATACTCTCCTGGAGCACCTCAATCGACTAGAAATAGAAGAGCAAATGAAATAAAAAAACCCAAAGACAGGAAGAAATTACAAAGATTAGAGCAGAAATTAATGCAATTGAGACAAAGAAAACAATACAAAGAATTAATCAGTCAAAAAGCTGGTTCTTTGAAAAATTAAACAAAATTGATAAGCCCCTAGCTAACCTCATCAAAAAGAGGAAAGAAAAGATTCAAATTCAAGCAATAAGGAATGAAAAGGGTGAAATTACTACAGACACAGCAGAGATTCAGAGGTTCATAAATAACTACTTTAAGAATCTTTACTCTCACAAAATTGAAGACACAGATGAAATGGACAGATTTCTAGAAAACTACAAATTACCCAAACTCAATCAAGATATAAAAACTCTCAATAACCCAGTAACAGCCAGTGAGATATGAAATGTAATAAAAAGCCTACCGACAAAGAAAAGTCTGGGACGTGATGGATTCACTACTGAATTCTACAAGAAATTTATAGAAGACTTAATCCCAACACTCTTCAAACAATTCAGTGAAAATGAAAAGGAAACAATCCTTCAAAAATCACTCCTACAGGCAAGTATTAGCCTAATTCCAAAACCAGAGAGATATTCAACTAAAAAAGAAAACTACAGGCCAATTTTTCTGATGAACATAGACGCAAAAATCCTCAATAAAATCCTTGCCAATAGAATACAACTAATCATCAAGAATATTATACACCATGACCACGTAGGATTCATCCCAGGGATGCAAGGATGGTTCAATATACGCAAATCTACAAATGCAATACACTATATCAGTAGACCCAAAACTCCAAATCACATGATCATCTCAATTGACGCCAAAAAGGCCTTTGACAAAGTCCACCATTGATTCATGTTCAAAGTCCTACAGAAAATTGGAATAGAGGGCCTCTACCTCAACCTGATAAAAGCCATCTACAACAATCCAACAGCTACCATAATTCTAAATGCGGAAAAAAACTGAAGTCTTTTACTCTGAAATCTGGCACAAGACAAGGATGTCCTCTATTACCACTCCTATTCAATATAGTTCTGGAATCATTAGCTACAACCATTAGAAAGCAACGAGAAATAAAAGGAATATGAATAGGTAAAGAAGAAATAAAACTACCACTATTTGCATATGACATGATAATTTACTTGGAAGACCCAAAGAACTCCATTAAGAAGCTACTAGAATTAATACACAAATTCAGTAGCGTAGCAGGTTACAAAGTCAACACACAAAAATCAGAGGCATTCCTCTACGCAGATAACAAACACACTGAGAGAGAAATTAAAGAAGCAGTACCTTTTATGATAGCACCGAAGAAAATGAAATACTTAGGGATTAACCTAACTAAGGAAGTAAAAGACCTTTTCAATGAAAACTACTTTACTCTGAAAAAAAGAGATCCTAGAAGATTTCAAAAAACAGAAAGATTTTTCCCTGCTCCTGGATAGGAAGAACCAACACTGTGAAGATGGCCATACAGTATAAACTGTTTTACAGATTCAATGCAATTCTTATCCAAATACCATCAACATACCTCACAGACCTGGAGAAATTATTCCTAAAATTTATTTGGAATCCAAAAAGACCCAGAATTTCAAAGACAATTCTGGGCAACAAACCTAGGGCAGGAGGCATTACAATTGCTGGCCTAAAGTTATACTACAAAGCTACAGTAATAAAATCATCATGGTATTGCCAAAAGAATAGACCTGAGGATCAATGGAATAGATTAGAAGATGCAGGAGCAAATAGAAACACACTCAGCCACCTTACTTTTGACAAAGGGGCCAAACACGTGTACTGGAAGAAAGATAGTCTCTTTAACAAATGGTGCTGGAAAACTGGCTCTCTACATGCCAAAAACTAAAACTTGACCCTAGTCTATCACCATGCACTAAACTATAGTCGAAATAGATTAAAGATCTATATATTAAAAGAGAAACATGAAATATCCTGGAGAAGAAAGTGAGAGGAAATCTTGAAGACATCGGAGTAGGGAAAAAGTTCATGGACGGAAATCAAATTGCATGTTTAACACTTGAAAGCATCAACAAATGGGACCTCCTCTGGCTAATAATTTTTTGCACATCAAAGGAAATTACCAACAGAGTGAAAAGACAACCCACAAATTTCAAAAATATTTTAACTTAGAAGTACTCAGACAAAGGTCTTCTACCAAGAATGTACTATGAACTAAAAACCATTAGGGTTCCAAAATTCAAAGACCCAATCCAGAAATGGGCATCTGAGATGAACATTCACTTCTCAGAGAAAGAAATACAGCAAGCCTACAAATACATGAAGAAATGCTCCACATCGTTAGCTATTCGTGAAATGCAAATCAAAACAACACTTAGATACCATCTCACCTCAGTAAGAATGGCTATCATAAAGAAATCAACCAGCAACAAATGCTGGAGAGGCTGTGGGGAAAAAGGAACCCTTCTCCAGTGCTGGTGGGAATGCAGATTGGCGCAACCATTATGGAAAGCAGTGTGGAGGATCCTTAAAAAACTAGAACTGGAAATCCCATTTAGTCCAGCTATCCCTTTACTGAGAATCTTCCCAGAAAAACTGAAAACATTATGCCATAGCGATATCTGCACACCTATGTTTATAGCAGCCCAATTTGTAATAGACTAATCTTGGAAACAAACAAAATGCCCATCATTTAAAGAATGGTTGAAAAAAATGTAGTATTTTTATACAATGAAATATTACTCAGCTATAAAGAATGATAAGATTGAAGACTTCATATATAAATGGATGTATATTGAACATGTACTCATTAGTGAAAAAAAAAAAAAAAACAGACCTACATGTGTAAACATCGTATACTCTCCCTAACATAAATCTCCAAAGAAGAAATAAAAATTTAGGGGCATAACACAGCTGAATGTGTTATGGATTAAACAACGAAGCGACTGGAAGCAGATAAAAGAGGAAACATATCAGGAGCAAAGCCATGCACTTATGCACACAGGATGAATAAGATATAGGTCCTAAGAACCTTCAAAAGGTTCATCACATTCATCATAGCACCATGCCACACTAAAACTATGCTTGAAATGCATTTCTTTCTCATCTTTTTGATGTATATTGCTCCCAATGTAAACTTAGTCACTGCTACACTCTCTCTCAAGTAAATGGTTGGTTAACCTAAAAAAAAAAAAAAAAAGAATATTAGTTGAGAGTAAGAGACTGGGCCAAATGCCATAGGCTTGACAGGCTACAATTTTGTACATACTTGAATTTCCAAATGTCTGCATAAAAATTGTGTAACTGCTTACATTACATTCTATGGAGAGCTATTGGAATATCAATGATTGTTGGAAAATATCAATTCCAAGCTAAGTCCAAGATGTTTGATATTCAGAAAGCCAGTGATGATAAGCTCAATTACCTATGTTATAGAGTAATAGTATCACGAATCTTTTCTGCTGGAGTGCTAAGAATGTAAGTTAACAAACAAAAAATTGGAGAAAAAGAAAAGCCAATATTTTGGCCCTGGCCCTTCAAGGTCAGTAAAGACTCAAGACATAAGAGAAGCTGTGATATAATATCTTATAACTCAGAGGTGTCCCAAATTTTGTGGTCAAGGAAATTATGGGACCCCAGAGGAAAAGGATAAATGAACTATAGTGTGTCTAAGGAACGTTACCCAGAGAAAAACCTCACAGGCTTTCATAGCAAGCAAACTGGTCAAGCAATGGCTGTGACTCGTCCTGAAGGCTGACACTGACAACAGTTCCACAAAGCACTGTACGTGGTTCAAACTGTAATCCTCAGGGGATTTTGCCTTGGAAGTTACAAAAGATGCATGTTTTGTTATACAGGTCTTGCTTTAACTTGCCCTTGATCACTCAGCGGAAAAACTTAATTACGAGGCAGGAAACGCAGAGCTTGATTGGTATAATGAGCTGTAGGAGCCTTGGATCAATAGCCTCCAACATTGCCAGTTTCACTGGTGGCCCACTGCAACTATGGAACATTGGACTGTGTATGCATCTGCTTCCTCTTAGTTCAAAGAGAAGAATTTTTTTCTCTTTCCTTGCCAATATCAATTGGAAGGTGTATCATGCTCACACCCTGTGCTCTATGTAACTATTGTGAGGAGAATATGCAGTGTGTCAACTGTTAAAAAATTAATATTTATAGAAAGTATTCATGTTTAATTGTTTTGATCAATCTTATATACTTATATCTATTAATCTAAACTGATCCGGTGATGAAAATATGTAATATAACCATTGTTAAATTTTTCTGGTTTTGAAATTCTGTACTATATGTACTCTTACTTGTAACTGTTTTTCTATCTTTGTTTCTGCTATTTTCAGTCTTTAAATTTAAAAAGTTTTTTTAAAAAATCTTGAGCACAACTCAAATGCCTATCAACTGAGGAATGGATAAAAAAGATATGATATTTTTATATAAGAGAGTACTACTCAGCCACAAAAAAGATAATCTTGAAACTTTTATAAATAAATGGATGCAACTTGGGACCACACTCATAAGTGAAATAAATCAGACTCACATGTGTAAATATCATATTGTCTGCCTGGTATGGGAAATGGAAAGAGTAAACAAAACCTTAATTGTACAATAGATGTTGTGAGATGTGATGAAATTGTTTAGAAGGAAAAAATTGTTTCCCCTAGGATGGGAAAGGGGAAAGGAACAAAAGGGAATTAGAGAAAAATGGAAGTTAGCTATGTGAATACAAAGAGGGAGGTTCACACTCATCCTGATTAGAGAATTGTAGTACTCTGAGTAACAACTTTGGGGATGATAATACTCAACATATTGGCTATTGTTAGTCTCCTATAATTTGCTACAAAATCTTATCCTATGTTTTTAATAAATTTAAAAGCTTTATATGTTGAGAACATCCACTCTTTTTTCTTGAGTATAAAATGGAACAGCTTTTACAACTCTTTGATTTTTTTTTTTCTTAGTTTCCGTATGGGTTTTTCTCAGCCATGGAAAAAAAGTACATTTTTATATAGTCAAACTAATCAAACTTTTACATTATTTCTTCCCATAGGTATGTTCTAGAGAGATTTTCTTATCTGTTTTTTTCACTATTTAATTATTTTTGTTTTATAATATTTAAACCTATGCTTTATTTTCACAACTCTTTTAAGATGAAGATCTTGATTTTTCAAAACAGTATTTCCATTATTGTGATGTGTTCTTCATGCCACCGGAAGTCAGACATCTAAATATACTTACAGGTACAACAGTGAACACTTTTACCTGAACCATGATCTAGATAATTTAAAAATCATAAATTCAGGGCAGAGTACTATTGGAAAAATTTGGTTGCTCTCTTTCTTATTCCCTCTGGCTCTTTCCAAAATTTGCATTTGTACATGTATATGTAGGAAAAGTGGCTATAGGGCCACATATGTAGTCTCTGCCAAAAAGAGATACAATTGTCTAGGAGCCAGGGAAGAGATTCAGGATCTTTTGGGTGAATTCATTGAGTACATCTTACAGCAGATGGACTAACATGTGTCTCATTTTTTCTTGAATGAAATATGAACTGGGAAGTGTTACACACCTCGGTTGTTCAAGGGAAGTGCTTGAGATATTTCTGCTCATGGTTCTAATATGCGGTGGTACTAGACTTTGGTAATTCAAGAGGCACCACTTTAGATATTTTAGTTTGGAATAACTAACACAGGAAACTAGTGGCTTCTATAACTAGAAAGACCTAAAGAGTGAAATACAGAGAACCATTTCTAAAGATTTCAGTCCAGAGATGCAATTTCCAAAAGCTTGCTACAAAGAAACTGTAAAGTTTGGAGGTTTAGGGATGCTTCTGTGGTCAATAGCCAAAGAACTCTGAACTTCAAGGAGCCCTGATACTGCCTGTAAGGACCTGTACATAATTCTTTTCTGTTTTCTTCCACAGTCCTATTTCTTGCGAATGTTTCTTAATGGCACAATCTGAAATAGAGCTAGGCAGAAAAGGGCATTCTGGAAAAATAATTTCAGTTCTTTTCCAACTCATCAGCAGTGGAAGCTCATACTGACTAGCCCTTGAGTGGCCCTTGAAACACATTTCCTGCCTCTAGCTTGAGCTTATTTAATTTGTTCTTCATTCTTTGGATGTGAAGAGAGGCAGGTGAATCCAGCTAGCAATAATAAATGCATAGCTCGCATGAAGCTTTTATTATGCAGCAGGCACCATGTTAGAGTTTTTACACATGTGTAGTGACAAAGGATGAGGAGAGAAATCTCATTTTACCAGAGTTCTTTATCTTAGTTCCAGCAACTATAAGACTGCATAGGAAAGACAATGTCTTTTTTAATTTTTTTATTAACATTAATGAGAAAGAAATAGGAATGAGACAGTTTCACAACATTTTAGTAGGATAGTTGCAATAATTAACACATTGCATATTGTTATCTTCGTAGTTGTTCAGAGTAAGACACAGACATGATCTCTTATCTAAACACTATTAGTACAAATCTTTTTTCTCATTGAACAAAGAGAAAGTATCTGTATATGTAGTTGAATAGTCCATAATAGTAGTGGGTTATCAGTACAACTGGCAATATCAGAGGTGTTTTTTTGTTATATAGGTCTTGCTTTATCTTGATCTTAACCATCCAGCAGAAAAAGTCTAACCAGGAGGTATAAAAAGGAAAGCCATTTTAATATACTGAGCTGTAAAAGGCTCAAGTCAAGACAATGTTTTAACAGGCCAGTATTCACTAGGAGAGGAGTTATTTTTTGCTAGCATATTCTCTTGACCATAATTTAAATATTTCTATTGATCAAGCTTTTAAATATTGTACAATATTGTAAACAACTGGAGACAAAGTAGCTAAGACACTTTCGAAAAGGATTAGGAATGTGCAGTTGCCCATTACATCGAAGTATTCACTATAAGGAAGCAGGCACAGAGAAAATACTAAGGGTAGGAAATGTACACAATCAAACTAGAAGGTCTTTTACACAAGGAAGTAGAAAAGAAAAATATTAATGTTAATAATATGGGACATTGAGCGGCATAAAAAAGACACAGATTATTTGAACATGAGCAGTTGACTAGGGAGAAATTAATCTACATAAATAGCAACTTCAGTCAGCTAAAATGTGCTAAAGTTCAAAATTGACACAAAGGGAAAGAAACATCACTGACTATCTTTGGTTGATGGTTAGAAAACAAACACATTATTCTCCAGCAAAACTAGAAGATCAACAGCCTGGATGATTTCCAACTCCCTCCCCCAACAGAAAAAAAAGGCAGTTCTTTTCTGGCTTCATGCTTCACCTGGTTCTCTGGCTGCCTCCCCTGTATCCTGATGGTTGGGAGCCAATCTCATGGGCACATGGGTTGAAGATCTCAGTAATTGGAGCAAAGAAAGAATTCAGACTTGAATAGAAAGCCATCACGAGGACCGTCACTGAACCATGGACAGATGAGTGGAAAATTAGTTATTTATGATGAATAATCTTTTGCTGTGTTACTGAAAAGCTAACTCCACTGGATATGTGGAATCCTTAACAACTTGCCTTCACTGTGTCTTGTCTTTAGCCCAACCAGTGGCTTGTCTAAGCAGGGAGGTGAAAATGACTAGCAACTTGGGTTCAGTCTTCTACTTCTCCCATATGCCTGCATCTGCTTGCCTCCCTGAACAACAGGCGGTTGGCCTTTGCAATGTTTTGGCCATAGATCTGTCCTCCTAAAGATAATAATTTGCTTGAGCAACTTCCTGTTTTAAAGATACTCCCTGGAGTGTGAGTAGCCTTGAATTATAGAAAAGACAAGGTGTTGCAAGAATGTCAAAGTTGCAGAGTATATATTAACCATGATCCCTGGGGTGAAAAAAAAAGAGCATTAAAAGAAGCTAAAAGAGAGAACTTTTTTCTTTCAAAGGAGAGAAAACAAAAAAATGACACAGAATTTCAAAGCAAAATGATAGGAAATTTACATTGATTATTATTTTTGCATATTGTTATCTTCAAAGTAGTTGCTTAGATGACCAGATACAGGCATGCAAAATAAATCAAACAATATAAGCTCTAACTTCTTTTCAATTAAATTTAACTTTTATTTTCCACTGTTGTATTTTTCAGTGTAAGGTCTGCACCACAGGCATTGGGTTTCTAAGAAAGAGGTAAAAAAAGAAAAAGAGCTACAAAAATGAGGTTCTAGAATCATAACTCAAGTGTAACAATAACATTACAATATATCTGCAAATTCATAGACTAGCGTGAAATCATTTGGTCACTTCTACATTCACACAAAGCGATTGAGAAATCCCGGAAGTGCATTCTACTGTTTCTTGCCATTGCCTTACAATGAACTGACAGGAGGGATCAGTGGGTTAGGCGGGAGGCAAAGGAACTCTGTCATAAATTTGCCTGAGAAGTCTCATTCTTTCAAAAGGTTCAGGAAGGTTGCCAGTCAAAGAAAAGACTGACCATGGTGGAAAGCCTTACAAGCTCTGCTTGAGCACCCGGAGAAATTACGTCCAGAAGGGAAAACACTGGTGAAGTAGGCTTTAAAAGGTAAAAAGATTTTTTAAAAACCTGTAAAAATACCACAGGAAATGTAGTAAATTTCATCTGCAGCTTCCTGTAAGGACCAGCTGAAATAAGTCAAATCATTACTCCTTTGGAGAGAAAAGAAGGGATTAGAAAATTGATAGCCTCCAGAAGAATTGCTTAAGAAAAGAGCATCCTAAAGTGACTCTCTGTTTCTGCAGTCATGAGTAAATTGCTAGCAAACACATGCACTTTAGCTTATGTAAGTTCAGTTGTTGAAAACTATTTTGGAGAAAAAAAGTGTTTGCAGTTTAATTTGTAAGTTGGAGGTTTGTTTCACACATTAGTTTTTCCAAGTGCCTGCTTACTTTGACCAACTCTAATGCCAAAATTACCTGTGTGATTGAAGAAAGAGTTGAGGAAAAAGATTTTGTGGATAAAAAGTACTTTTAAAGCGGGTCACTCACAGAGGTAGTCAGATAATGAAGACTCTGAAATCCAAAAAGACTTGAAAAATAAAAATCCAAGGATCCTTTCAATTGCATTGCAGAAGCTCCCTTTGATCTGAAAGAGGTTTATAAACCTACAGTGACAGGACTTCGTGCACTGTAAACTCCTCTACAAATAGGAGATTTTCTGTTATTGTAGACCTTGGAGGAAGAAGCATCTGCTAGGGAGAATGGACTCCAGACTCGCGCAGTTAAAGTGCAGTCACAGGGAATAGTGGTGAGCAGATGGGGAAATGCTAAAGCCCTGCTGGATAACAGAGAAGGAACTTAGGGACCGTGCAGTGTGAGGCTTCACAGCTTAGACAGCTCAAAGAAGGCTTCCTTGCAATTAATAATGCTGCTGAGCTAATTCTACAGGGCTGAAAAAAAAGCATTTGATGTAGCAAAGGTTGTCCTGGATAAATGAGCAAGTTATTTTAAAAGGATATAATAGGGACATTTAATTCTAGATAATCTATAGACCAAAAATAAAAGATAAACAGCTTTCTTCTACTATTTCAGCTGCAGTTCATTTGTTTGATTGCTGCAGTACTGGATAAAGAGTGCTCGAAGTCTGCATTATAGCTCATTGGGAAGAAGAGCAAAGATAAATTGGTGGTACTTGTCTTAAGCAAGGTGACGGAAAATGACAGAGGAGGTCAGACTTGAATAAAGGGAATGAATAAGGGTAAACTGAAAAGATTGGCCTCCACCAAGTGACAAGTGGCTGACATAGTGTTTTACCCCAGAACATTCACGGACATGTTGAGAATAGGTAGAGGTGTGCAGAACTGTAAAAATTTCTGCCAAGGATCATAAAATCACGATTAGAGATTTTATGATTCAATATAATACCAAGTTAGAGATTCAATACAATGTTAAGATGGTGATAGGACCTTGTGTTAGCTGACAGCTTTTCTCTAGACAAGCAGTGTGCTGATAGCAGTCATTCTCTATGTTCATGGGTAAGTGCTCTCCCCTTCTCCCTGCTGCCATTCACTGGCGACGCTGCTCTCTAGAGACTATCTCACGGGATGCAGGGCTCTGTGGCTTCCACTTAGCTTTCCATCAAGGTCGTCCAATGGGAGATGCAGCAGGAAGTCAGAGGAGAGGACTGTGACAGTGGACAGTAATGAAATCATCTCTCCGCCGCAAGTCACATCCTCTTTCTTTTCTTTAATAGCTACAGGGACAACTCTGTCTTGATCCGCCAAACCTCTCACAACGGTATCTGCTGTTGAAGCTACCAGGTGCTTCGCTGTGCCCAGTGGATTCCAACATAGTGTGAACAGTCCCTTTGTAAAGCTTCTTCAGTTATCCATTGCAAAGTGATGTTATGTTCTGCCCAAGATTGCTATAAGGCACAATTTACTTTTCTCCCTTTGTCTAGAGCTGATGCAGATGCAACAAGGATGTTAGAAAATTTGATACCATCTATAGTTCCCAACCACAGTCTTCCTGTCTAAGACGACTGATATCATTTCAACAACTAAAGTACTCTAAAATTTCAATATCTTTTACTTGTCAGCAAAATTACTCTGACCCCACCGCTAAACTCTATATATAGGTCAGCTGATTCTATGTCAAAATCTAGATCTATTCCCAGCCTTAACAGAGTTAGTACTATCTGCACTTAGACAATACAACTTTCCTTTCTCGCTAATTACCTTAGGTCAGTGAAATTGGGTTATAATTTCTACCAAAATCAGTCTTGAAGGAGAAAGAAATCCAGAACAAACATATGCAGTTTAAATGTAAGTAATCAACTCAACAGTGTATTGAGAAGGATTTTTCCCTAAACCAAACCCAGGACCACAGGTGTTTCCAAACCCCTCCCCCTTCTGAAGGAAGGTGCAAATAATGAAGTGAAAGCCTAGCACTACTTTGATCAGACAGTACATGTAAAGGAAATGTACAATATTTTTAGCCTGAGGGTATTTCAGAGCTGTGATCAATGCAAAACAGGTACTTAATTGTATCTGCAACATAATGAAACAACTGCATGAGAGTTCATTTTACATGGATACCCTTTACATAAATATCCTCAAGCATATTTTAAGAGACTTTATGCCCAGCAAAACTAGAAGATGACCAAGAGCCTGGGTGATTGGTCAATTTTCCCACATTTTGTACCTTATAATCTTTGTTTATTGGATATATTTATTGGATTCATATGAATAGATGTTTCAAAAATTGATCCTAGAAACAATAGACTCCTCAGTTTTCAGGTTTTTTTGTAGTTTATTTATTGATAAAATAGCCACTTGTCCTACAGAATTATCCAATTTTGAATACTGAGGAGTGCATTACTGTAGTATTATTTCATGTGTGCTTTTTTCTTCTATAGGAAAACAGACTTATAGTTTGATTATATTAGTGCTTTCCTTTGTTCTGTTTCTCTGGAAAGAATAAATACAAGTGATGCTGTGTACTTCTGTCAGAGATACATCATTTGGAGTTGCCTCTTATTTTGTAATTTTTGTAATCACTAATAATGTCTAAGATCTATCAACTAGTGCTTTTGACAAGTGATGACATGCTAATTCTATTACTTTTTATTTAACTGGTGCAAAAATTCTACAAAAAGAAATTTCTTCTCATGAACTATTTGGTTCCCAGTAGATACAATGAATACAGGTGTATTCATTGCTTAAGTGTATTTGATTCGTCTGCTGCCCTTTTACTGCTTTGATTTAAGGTAGTGTGAATTTTAATTCCTATAGCCCATGACAAAAATGGGGCATTGAAAGGGAACTACTGGTGGAGGTATTAAAAATCTTTGTAGCAAAATTGAGCTGGATTTCAGATTCAGGTTTAAAATCTCCAAAACCATAACATTTGATTTTGCAGGACCTTGAGAAAGTAAACAATAAAATCATCCTGTAATAAATGTCTATGTTGTTGGCCCCTTGGTGTGGCATGACTGTTTCCTGAAAGCTGCTCAGAATACAAAGGACATGTCTGAGTGACAGAGGGAAGAGTGATTCTAGAAGCAGGAATGTGATTTAGGCTAAGATTCTTCTTTGAGGCCTGGCACACAGCAGGCATCCAAAAAGTGCTCCTTGAGTAAGCAGATGAGCAGCAAACTGAGTGTCAGCAAGTAAGTTTAGTCCAACTGTTATAGGACTCAGAGACAGAAGGTAGGAAGCAGAGAGAAGAGAAAACCTTCAGTTTGAATGAGTTTCTCCAAGAAAAATGGACAGGGGATTCAAGGAAGGTGGATCCAAAGTTACAAATCTTTCCACACTCTTTCCACTTACAATTTTTGAGGTAGAAAAGCTTTCTTTCAAAACAAAGTGCAACACTATAAAAACACTGCGTGTTTGATGTAGAAGCCTTTTTAACATCAGTTAAAAAAAGGAAAAAAATCTTTCATTATTTCAAAAACAGGGAAATGGTTTTAGATTTCTTTGAACATATTAGAATTTAAAAGAATTTCCCATGCATGAATAAAATCAGATTTTCATCAAAAGGTTTCTGAGCAAATCACTGCACTTTCCTCCATAAAACAAAACAAATATTTTTCAGAGTAATATTTTCTTGCAAAAAGATTTTTACAAATCTTTATAGTGTTCAGGGTGGAGGAAATAAAATTCAAAATTATTCAGTAAAATGTTTTTCTTTCATTTTTTATTGCTATGCTGAATAAGAAAGCATTAAAGAGGATGAATGACTATAGATGAAAGTTAGCCTGCCAAACATAAAGAAAAAATTCTTTTAATGTTTTGGTCACGAACTCTGACAATGATAAATCGCTTTTCAACAGCTGCAGACAGCTGTTAAAGTCTGGAGCCTAAAATGCTTAATTGGGGAAGTGTGTTAAAAGTTAAAGGGCCAGGATCCTTTTAGGTTATGTGAAAACTTTCAGCAGGCTCAGTTGAGTATTCTAAGATTTTGGGAAGAGCATGCTACTCCCTACCCTCCTTGAGCCTTATACTTTAGACAGGTACTTGTATAGAAAGACAGAAAATTACAAATAGAGATGGAGATATAGATATATAACAAAGAGGCAAGGTATAAAGAAAGAAAACATGCATACTCATATTTGGTGATAAGACTAGGATCTCTTACATTTCAGATGTTTAAATTGACAACTCTCCATTGCTCCAATGAAAGCATTATTGCAATTGATGAAGTTGCCCAAGTTTAAGTCACTAGTGTTCTTTCCCAACACTTGTCAAATCAGAACAAGAACTCTAGAAATTTTTAAATTATTTTTTAAAAGTTATGGCAAATAATATATCTTGGCTCTTTTAGAGGTTCATACACCACCATGTTTTCTTAGTTAGGGTATTTCAGCCAGTTTTCAGGATATTATTTTCCATGTCTAAAAATTTCTAAATATTGTCCTGGTGCTAGGGATATAGCTCAGCAACATAAGTGCCTACCTGGCTAGTACAAGGTCCTGAGTTCAATCCTCTATACCTAAATAAATAAATAAATAAATGTGTTGTGAAGCAGCCCTTTGATTGTGCATGATTTTTTCCCCCAAAGTGTGTTCTTCAGTTAATATATTTTTTTCTATCAGTGGATATATCTGTGTACTTCTGTATTCTCCAACAACTGATCCGGTGGCTTTATTTTATGTCTGCTATGGGTACCAAGTATTTGAAGTGAAATGTCGTATGTCTGTTTGAAGAAGGACATTTCCTGTTGAGTAACTGTCAGTAGGTCATTTCTCCCCTGTAAAACTCCTGATATTCAGGAAAGGGAGTAGTTCTGTTTCACACTCCATAGCAAAGGTGATCTCTGAGAATTGTTTGCTGAGTAATTCGCTGTTACACAATACATCATTTTTATTGGTAATAAGGCAGATGTCACCAACAGTGGAGTTTGTCCAAGACTGGTTCTGAAATTTCCTTTAAGATATTATGCTCTCAATCAGGCAGAAAATTGTCGTCAGCTATGTCAGATTGAAAGATCACATTGCAATGTCCAAGGACTGTTTATGGCTTTTCCAGCTATACACAGAGTGGGTGGTGGAGAGTGGCCTCCCTAAGCCTATTTGTTCCAGTTACCGTGCATCTGGAAACATAGTTTCTGTTTGTGAGTGAGTAAGACTTCAGAAGACATGCACCCTAAAAGATGTTGTATTAAGTGTGCATTTTGTGAAGCAAACAGTTTCCAATAGGGACTAGAAAAATGACAGAATCTACCCTCAAGTCAGTAAGAGGTATCAGGGAAATTTTTCTATTTGAAGCAGTCCTGGCTTTCCCTGTTTTTAAAACATGTAATATGGATTGGAATTCTTCCTTGTTAATTTTACAGAGATTTGTATGTTCTGTTCTCAAGAATTCTATAGAAATTTTTTAACGTACTGAATAATGTCCCTAGTGTCATGATTTATGCTTCAGAACTTTAAAAAGGCTCAAACACATTCCAAAACATATTGTATTAATTACTCTGCACAAAATTTTACATTTTGACATCTTTTTAATATGGAAAGATTTTTAACCCCTACTAAAATAATGAAGAGTGGCAAAGAGGGATGATAAATCTCATGTATTTATCACAGGAGCTGCCAGGAGAGCACGGGTCTACCACTACGCCACACCATACGTGGTAGCATTGCCTTGCTATTTATACTGTGACCCTGACTACTAGGATTTATTTTTAAAATTAGTATATGTTTATGATGCATGATGATTACATTCACTATGGTTGCTAGGGTCCTTTTTACATCTTCTTACCCTCTTATCTGTACAGATAACATCAATTGTTACAAAGAACTCAGTCAATCCAACCACCTCAAAATACACATTCTTCTCAGCTGCACATGGGACATTTTCTAAAATAGATCACATATTAGTCCATAGATCATGCTTAAGTAGATGCAAGAAAACAGAAATTATCCCATGCATATTATCTGACCACAGTGCAATCAAATTGGAAATAAATGATGAAAGAAATCATAGGAATTCCAGGACTACATGGAAACTAAACAGCACTCTTCTCAACAACCAATGGATTACAGATGAAATTAAAGAAGAAATAAAACAGTATCTACAATTTAATGGAAATTCAAACACAACCGACCGGAATTTGTGGGATGCAATAAAAGCAGTTCTCAGAGGGAAATTCATAGCTCTGAACTCACGCATTAAGAAAATAGAACGGGAACAAATAAACAATCTCACACAACACTTAAACCGACTAGAAGCGGAAGAACAAACGAAATCCAAAGCCCAAAGGCGGGAGGAAATTATAAAGATTAGAGCAGAAATCAATTCAATTGAGACAAAGAAAAAAATACAAAGAATTAAAGAATACAAAGAGCTCAGTGCCCTACTGAAATGTAAGTTTGTTTCTATTAACATTGCACACAGTCCAGTAGGGGCATTCCGGATTAGGTTCACACTGATTCGAGGATGCAGGTTTTGTGAGCCTTGGGGTTGGACCATTCTCAATATGTGGTCCTCAAAGTATCTTAGAAGGTGAGAGGTTGAGGACAAGGAGGAAGGTGTTGGGGTGCACGCAGGCACACATTTGGGAATCCACAGAGAGAATGCTGGGAAATATGCATTTTTGTTTGTTTGTTTGTTTGAGTACACATTTCCTAACAATTCTTCACTTCATTCTTTTAAATAAATTACTTGTTAGTATTTAAATCAACACTGTGAAAAAGAAAGAATCTGTTCAATGGGAAGAAAAAACCAGGATGAGGAAAATGCAAAAGGAAAGAAGGGGAAAAGATGTATCCATGCAAAATAGACTCAGGAGTTGTACTGTTGATTTCTACTGGTCTACTGAAAGAATAGTTAATGCTTAATTTTTAAATTTTAATTTCTTATAACCTTTTTTCTCCCATCTAACAACTCCTTATCCACAGAAACAACCAGAAAATTCCAGCAAAAAACTGACTATCTCCTCCAGAGTAGAAAGATCTCATATACTTGCTTTGCTATATTGTCTTCTTTTTCTTCATGCAACACTTGTTTGCTCATTTTAGGAGTCACTAAGTGTGGCACAGCTTTTGGTGAAAATAAAATGGGACCAAGAAATTAGAACAGTCATTTTTCCCCCTCACTGAAAATCTCTAAACAAGAAGAGTTTTTCAACTGCTTTTACCTTAGAATAGTCAACTTGTTAATGACCTAAAAATTTCGATGTTGGAAATTAATTACAGAAAGAGTATGCCTATACCTTCCCTCCTTTCCCTTCTACCCTCTGGTCCACCAACAGGCTGAGAACTCATGCTGTCTGGCACACAGTGCTTCTTAGAGTTCAAAATATCCTGCACATAGTTATGGGCCAAGCAAGCCCTTGAATCTTTGCTTCTGTGCAAGCATAGAAGAGGGAGTAATGTGGCTGTGTATGGACGCACAGCTCTCCTGCTGGAGACGACTTCTAAAAGTAAGTCTTAACCCAACTAATTAAATGCTACTTTATATGATTTTGCAAAATGGGGGAGACAAGAAAAGAGTTAAGAGCGATATAAATGCCAGAACTAGAGCTTTAATGAATAATAATGAGAAAATTTAGTGAAATAAAGACAGCTCCTTTTAATTGTACATGTACTTGTGCTTATGAAGTTAAAACAACACATGGTAAAAGTCCTACAAAGGTATTTTTAAGTGCCAAACTTTAAATAGCAATCACTGAAATAACTAGGACATATAGAAAAGCATTAAAAACTCAGAAAATGTATAGTTTTCATATGAAAACAGCAAAGAATTCAAGACACTGAAATGTGAATGTGTACCTAAAAGGAAAAAGTGTATACTGATTTTTCCAGAGCAAATCTGAAGAGACAGATAAGATTTATGAGCGTAAAGGTAAAAGAACTTGGAGGTCATACTTGTGTAGGAAAAAGAAAATGACAAATGCAAATAATTCTACTTTATATAAATAGGGCAAATATTGTAAATATATTATTTATCTTGAAAATGCAAACAGAAAACAAACTGTTTGAAAAGTAGAGAAATAATAATCCCAGTACTTAAGAGGCTGAGGCAGGAGATTTATTGTGGGTTTTTTTGTTTTTTCTTTTTTAATTTTATTTATTATTATTATTATTTTTTTTTTTTTCTTGTTTCAGAACCTCTGTTCATTCACTCATTTTCATGGCCGGCTCAGCCCACCCCAAGGGCAGGGCTGGCGCAGCATGTGGTGCCGGGGATCGAACCGCGGTCCCTGAAGCCGCCCAAGCCTTCCCAAGCAGGCGCTTCAGGCCACTGAGCCATCCTGCCGGGCCCCCTTTATTGTGGTTTTGAGGTCAGCCAGGAATACCTAGTGAGTTAAAGGCCAGCCTGCATTACAAAGTGAGACTCTATCCTAAAAGAAGAAAAAACAAAAAACAAAAAAATCCTGTACTAAAAATAGTTTACAGTTCAGGAAACAGTTGGGAAAGCCAAAATCAAGGCTTTGAGACATTCACTATTTGGCAAGGTGGCCTTCTTCATCCACACTTTGTTCCTGGGTTGTCATATGTAGCATTCTCATGTGATGCAAGACAGAAAAAAACAGTGAGAGAAAAAGGAGGTAGCTCTTCAGAGCTTCTGAGGTAGTAGTGATGATTCAGCTATGGGGCCTGTTCTTCAGGTCTTATTTCCTCCAAGCCCCACTTCTTAAGACTGTACTCTGAGGGCTAAGTGTGGACCCACAAAGTTTGGGAGAATATGACAATCCAATGACACCTTAGTAAAAGTGGCATTTGCCTCTGGGACTTGAAGGCTGAAATTTTCTATCAGACAGTAAGCTTTTGAGAGAGGCAAAGGTGTCTTATCTATGTTTGTATGCTTATTGTGGATGATTAGGATTGCATTCAGCAAACAGAAGGGGTTCACAAATGGTTTAGTAAATATTTATATCCCTTTATTTATCTCTAACATTTGCTTTCTAGTTCAATTCTCTAATCCAGAGTGAATACATATTTTTAATCACACAATAGGATTAATTTGCCACAAGGGGGGTGGAGAGATAGCTCAGCGGAATAAGTGCTTACCCAGCAAGCACAAGGTCCTGAGTTTGACCCTGGTACCACCAGAAAAAAAAAAAAAAAGCAGTTGCCTCTTCTCATGGCTGCCTTAGAGATAGTCATCTGCAATGGGTGACCTTAGAGACCAAGAGGGTGAAGGGTTCCAGGGTTAATTTGATATATATATATATATATATATATATATATATATATATATATACACACACACATGGATGTCATTTATGTGCACTTACATGGAAACTCATACATAATTATGTTGACATACTATACATCTCACAAAATACACTAAAAAGAATGAGATACAAAACCAGAGAGACATCATGATTACTCCATACCCATAGAGCAAGGTAAGCATACCTTACGGCATATTTTACCCAGGTGTTTTATGGATAAAAAGTATTATTTCATATTTTTCTGATTTTAAGAAAGATAAAATATAAATGTATTAAAATGACAAAACTGTTTATTTGATACTCTATTAGAGGAATGAGATGATGAGAGACAGCTAGGGAAAAATGAATTTTGTTTCTGACAACCGCTGTGGAGCCTTCCTTTGGCTGGTCTGGCCTGGTCCTGCCTCGTGCTCACCCAGACCTGGGGGAGTAGGAGCCTGGGTGTCAGGACCTTTGACTTCCATCCCCACCTCCCATCGCAGCCCCATCCCGAGTGCTCTTTCATTCAGTGCCTCTTTGAAGCAAAGGATTTTCCTTTTTTTATTTTTTTTTTCTTTTTTTGTCTTTTTGAGACAGGGTCTCACTGTGCAGGCTGACCTTGAGCTCACTTTTGTAGCCTAGGCTGGTCTCGAACTCACACCAATCCTCCTGCCTCAGCCTCCCAAGTGGCTGGGATTACAGGCGTGAGCCACCATGCCTGGCTCAAAGGATTTTCCTTTGTCTTCAACTTTCCAGATACTAAGGAAGAATGCTTAGTCCAGATTAAAGTATGAACATTGAGCCTGTATTAACTTACTGCATACCAGTTCTCTGACAATAGTTTTGAAACGGCTGACCTAAATCTACTTATTTTCATATTACCCCAGCTCCTGGTATCTAGTTGTACCCAAATCCTATGAGTACTGAGTTAGCAGAAATAATCTCCTGTTTGCTCCATAATGAATATCTCGCTGTTTAAATCTGTTCTTCCACAAAGCCCCCAAAGTACACAGCTTACTTTGACATCTGAAGACCTCAGGAAGAAGTCTTCAGAAAACCTCATTGTTGCACTATTGTTTTTCACCTGGAACAGAAGTTATGTTTTCAGATTTTTTTTGGCAGAGATGTTCAGTTTCAACAAAAGTTTGATAATTTTAGTACACAAAGATAGTAGCAGGAATTTCTCTATGGTCAGTTATCAGTGGATAAGACATGACTGTGTAATCCTTTCAGCAATTCTAATCTACCCCCAGGGATTGTCAAGTAGATGATAAAAAAATATATTTCAGAGTTAGGAAGAGATTGCTTTCTCTGTGTACTATTTATATTGATGTGTGTAGGGTGGTGCATAGGGATTAGTGTAACACATGCTAGTTTGTGTCAGTGTGCGTTTCAGGTTTTGTGTTGGTGCATGTTAGTATATGTGTATGAGTGTTACTGTGTGGTAGTATATGCTGATGTTTGTGCATGAGTTAGTGTATGATTAGTCCTATGGGTGCTAATATACGCATCCGTATGTGTCAGTGTGTTGTGTGTATGTTTATGAATATATACACTGGTGTATGTTTGAATATGTTAGTGTATGTGTAAATTTGGGTTTTACTGTGTATGTGTTAGTGTACATGTTAGCATTTATTAGTGTACGTGCTGGAATATGTGTCTAGATTAGCTTTGGTGTTACATGCATGTCTGAGTGTTACAATCTTTGTATTGATGTATGTGTTGGTGAAAATAAGCCAGCAACCAGACCTGGAAAACTTGATGAACCCATTAACAAAACAAAGCCCTGCTCAGCAGGATCTCCTCAATCTAAAGTACTAGAGCAAAGACCTTTTGACAAAACAATCAATTGAAAAAGAATAAGAACTACATTAAGGAGAGGGAGAGTTACATGTGAAAGAAAGATACAAAAGTAGAGAGAAAACAAAAGAACTTGGCGGAGGAGAAAATAGCAATGTCACCTGGGCCTGTGGGTGTTTGGTTCTCCCATGGGAACTATTACCTTGCAGCACATGAGAAAAAATGATTTAAAGGCCAAGTTCAACCACAGGGGCTGAAATCCATCTCACAATAGCTTTTGTTTTGCTCTTTTTTTTTTTTTTTTTTTTTTTGAGGAACATTAGTGATCGACTTGTTGAAGGACAGTGTGTGGACCAAGAACTCTGAAAGCTTCCGAGCTGAGTGGTGAGTTGCAGGGGTTGACAACAGCCTCCTGTCAACGCAGCATCAGTCCCAGAAAGCACCAGGAGAGCGGCCCCTGGGATTAATTATGTATGGCAGGGGCGAGAGGGAGGTTGGCAGGGAGCAATTGAACAGAAGTATGATAGCAGACAACTTTCCAGCTGTCGAGCAACTTGTCCTACCTGTTTTCATAACGAAATTGACCTAAAGGCCCTTTGATGTGATATACATTAGCGAAGATTTTATTAATGAAATTTGCCTGCATAAAAAGTTTCTAGGCTGCCTTTCTGTGCAAGATGAGCTCCATCTTGCAAAAATGAGCTACTAATCATATTGCAGCTAAGGGAAGTCAAGTTATATAAGTAATGTGTCTGCAGGAGTGAAGCATCTATTCCAAATGTAGAAATGTGGTTTAGAATAAATTTACAAGTCAGTTAACAACAAGAGGAAAAAACAGCTAACGTATTCGCAAAAGCCAAAACAAAGCACAAAGTGGCTGTGGCTGTCCCACTGCTCACGCTCAGCCCCCCGTATCCGTCATTCCCTCTCAGTGGTCACTAACCTGGCTATTTGTCTATTTCCACACTACTGCATCACAAAACATCATGCTCACTTGCCTGGAAAAGATAATATCTCACACATATGGGGCTGCCTTTGATCTCTGTGGTCGAGCTAGAGGTCAGAGGCCCGCCTTCTCGGGCCCACACTTCAAATGATTCCTTTCATTTACTGAGAAACCAAACTGTTAGAAGAGTGAAGGCAGGAAAAATAAAAGCTGTGATTTAATAGCAATTTATGTGTTTGGCCTACTTCGGGTTGGGTTTTACTCTTGTTGGGTCGCATCTTATCATCATTCCTCACTGTCCCCTGTCCTCTTCCCTCACTATTGTTTGTTTTTCGGCCCGCAGACAAATTGGCCCTGCAAGAGCTCTTCTCCCCTGCAAGTTGTCATGTGTGTGTCTTTCCACAAAGTAGCACTCAGAGACTTAATCCTTATGTCTTGCTGACATTGGAAGTCAGAAGGCACTATTATGTAGCAGGCTGTTACACATTTTGAGTATTAAACTGTGCTTACCTGTGTCTTTCTTAAATGCCCATAGCTTGTGGAGAGGCTCTATTTGTATGTGCATGGAGAAAAGAGGGAGCCAGTGTTAGAGGCACGTACACTAGATAAAAATGCTATACACATTCAGAGAGGAGTAGATTCTGGAAGGAGCCAGTGCAGAAGAGGAGATACCTTGGAATTGGGGGAGGGAGGCACAGGCACCTCCACTGTGAGCTAAACTTTAAGAAAAAAGATAAAGTAAATGCACTCACATACTTTCTAAGGATAGAATAAACACCAGGGATTGATATTCTGAATAGGTGTCTATCATCTTGAGGGGGCCAGGAAGAGTCACTAAACCAACCCCCTTTAGAAAAATCCCCTATTCTTGAAAGGGCCTATTTGTGTTCTAGCTTTTTGAAGTGAAAACAAGTGTAGCTGGATTTAGAACATTGCTTTTTACTTTTTATCTTTAGGTTGTATGGTTAAGACAGACTCTTCTCTTAGTGAAGAAAACTACATTGTTCAAACAGCTAAAGATTTTATTTAAGTCAGTTGTGGTGGCACACAACTGTAATCCCAGCCCTTGGGAGGCTGAGGCAGAAGGATTGCTGTGGGGGCCAGTCTGGGCTGCACAGTAAATTCAAGGCCAGCCTGAACTACATAATGAAAAACTGTCTCAGAAAACAAACAAAACTTATTTAATGTGAACTATAGTATATAGATTTTATTTTAAAACATTTTACACCATGTCAAGGTTATTTGTGACATAAGTTTTTCCAGTTTCTTTTCCTTAGCAGTGGTTGTCAATCTTTCTAATGCCATGACCCTGTAATACAGTTCCTCATGTTGCAGTGACCCCAAACCAAAAAATAATTTTGATGGCTACATCAAAACTGTAATTTTGCTGCAGTTATGATTCGGAATGTAATAAATAACATTTTCCGATGGCTTTAGGCGAACCCCGCTGGGGTCTCGACCCACTCTGCTGCCCTAAGGTATCATTACCAGCATTGTCCTTTGGATGACTTAAACAAATTTTCCACTGTTTGTCCCATCTAAGCTCCAGGCTCTTGGTCAGAATAAAGAGAGTAAGTGTCCTTCTACCTTTGCTGAGATACTGTGACAAGAATATATAATCATACATGGCTGTTTGGATTAAGTGTGTCTCAGTAGTAGTTACTGTGCTTAATATAAAATCTTAATTATAAAATCGAAATTTCTAAAATAAGGGTTTTGAACTTAGTGGAACGGTAACCTGGAACTTTTATCTGACATGCATTCAAAATTAACTGTCACTTTAGATAATAAAATGTTTTATGAAAAAGTTAAGAAAAGAAAAATCTTATGTTCTTCATTCATTCTTGCTTGCTATGAGACTTACTTCCCCACTTTGATTCTAATTTACTCAATTTTACCTGAGCTGTTACATTCATAATCCTATTGTCAGACCATAGCTTTGTCCCACCTCATGTCCACCTTGTGATTTTGACCTTGGACACACCTCATGAGCTTGTAATGTTTGATCAATTTTGCATGCCTAGATTTTGTAATCTAATGAACTTTGAAGATAACACGACTTAATATATTAGCTATTGTTGATTTCCTGTTATTTATTTTGAAATTCTGTATCATTATTTTAATTTCTTTTTCTTTAAAAAAAAATTCCCTAGAAAAGGCAGAGTCCTTGGAAACCTACTCAGGACCTCTTCTAACTTTCTCTGGAACAGAAGCTTTCCCCAAACTAATATATCCTGCTTTTAAACATCATTGTTCCTAAAATACACTCTTCAGTTTTACATACTATGAACTCATAGTAGACATCTAGCAGGTTGAAAGTTTCTTTTTCCTCTACCAATAGGAGCAAGTTGTACCCAGAATTGGGGCAGAACTGAGATATGGACAACATTCTGTAATATCTTTTTCATAAATTAATAAAACAAAAAAGTTAAACTAAGGGAACTTCACATTTGAAGGTATGAATTACTCCATAAATTGCAACCAATTACAATGCAAGGCCATTAGTGCCCGTTGCAATGTTCAGGCACTCTATGGAATAACACGAAATACTCACTTTGGTTGAGGACATCCCAAGCTCCAGCCACAGAGTGAGGCATGCTCATGCCAGCATGTGACTATGTCTACTTCAGCTCATCTTCAAAAGAGGCCTGAGGTGCCGGGCGTGGTGGCTCATGCCTGTAATCCCAGCACTCGGAAGGCTGAGGCAGGAGGATTGGTGCAAGTTCGAGACCAGCCTGGGCTACAAAAGTGAGTTCAAGGCCAGCCTCAACTACATAGCAAGACCCTGTCTCAAAAAGACAAAAAAAAAAAAAAGGCCTGAGGCAGATACTACTATTGCTCTTTTAAAAATGGAAAGAAGTTCATCATTTTTACACACAAAAAATATAAACCTTGTTTGATTCCTGTAGAATTAATGATTCCCTTAGGTGTGATTGACTAGAATGGATGAATTTTATGAAACAAGGTAAAAAGAAAATCACTATACTACAGTTTTGTTTGTTTGTATTTTAAGAAAGGACCTATAGAATGTTTAAGGTCTCACTAGTAGATCAGACTCATAGTGATCTGCCTGTTCACAGCCTCCCAAGAGTTGCAACTCCAGGCATGTATCACCACAGTCTCAGTTGCCAGCTCAGTACAATCTGGGGGATGGGGCCAGCACAGCAAGCCCAGGAATCGAATCCTGGTCCCTGCACCTGTTTGCAGATGCCTTAATCCACTGAGCTATTTGGCTGACCCTACAGTTTTGGAATGGAAAGCTTTACATAATTTTATGATGCTCACATCATGGTCATTCTAACTCTCTGCTTTCTCTACTAATGTGGAGGAAACCTCTTTAAAGGCTCTGGATTTAGAGAGAATTGGAATGCATGCTGATCTTAGCTGAGAATAGGTACCATATAGATATAAAGAGATTCTTCATCACACAGGACTCCCATGATAATCAAATGGGGTGACCCAAATGAAACTTTAGCCTAGTGCTTTCTACATGCCCAAATGTGTGTGTTCTATATGGTCCAACATATGTTATTTGTCTTAGTTCTCACATCACTATTCCATATGGCTGTACTTACATCTAATAGCTAGCTTTCTCTGTGTGTATATATAATAACACATTGCTTAATGATGGAGATAGAGTCTGAGTCATTAGGCAATTTGGCCTTGTGAGAGGTTTATAAGAGCCTGATGACCCAAACCTACATGGTGGTGAGTCAATCATACGCCATGGCCTCTTGATGATGGCCCTGCCATCGGGTGCACTGAGACAGAGATTGAAACTGGGAATCCCAGCACTTGGGAGGATAAAAATAGGAGAATTGTTACAAGTCCAATCTATGTAGTGAGACCTTGTAGACCCTATCCTAAATACAGAAAAATTTAAAAAATAAGGTTGTGAAAAAATAGAGGCTTGTTTGGAAGCTAGTGTTGATTTTTAGTGGATGCTTGTATGAAAGCACAATATTTAGAAAGATTTTGAAGTGTGAACAGTGGCATAAAGATAGTAGAGAGAGAACAAATGAACACATCATCACAAGATGATCAGTGAGAAAAGAAAGCAAAGGATATGTTTGGGCAACATTTGTGGCTTTCACAGGTCCATCCCACAGTATCTAGGAGTCAATCAGCAGATCTGGGAAGTGGGAAAGTCTTAAGGGTTAATGTCTGTCTTTGTTCTCAAGGGAATGACTCTTGTGAAGGAGAGAACGCACCTCTTGATATGTCAGAGGAGTAAGTAACTACCTAATTAGCCTTAGATTCTTCTAGAATTAATACACCTTGTAACAGAGACACAGCTATTAGGAAAAGTCATTAATTATTCATTAGAACCAAAGAAGCAGCATCCAAGGCAACAGACCAGAAAGGCTCTGTGTCTCTTGCTTGTGCAGCTGAATTCTGTTTTCAGGTGTGCAGTCCACAGGTGCAGATGTCGTAGAGCAGGATCAGATGTGCAGCACCTGGGGCAGCCTGAGCTCTTGCTGACCTTGGAATACAGCACACCAATTCTGCAGCAAGGAGTCCTGACTTTGAACTTGCACAGAATCATGCCCCTTGCTACCTTCCGTCACGTATTACATGCCAGTGAACCATCTTTCTTGCTTTTAGGATAACTGTTCTGTGTCCTTGCCCAGCATACTGAGTCACACACAGTCACTGATCTCCCCACTTATAAAGAGTTCAAGGTCTTAGAAACCTAGAACCCTTACCTACTTGCTAGTATTTAAAAACAATTAGCTTGGTAGGAATCTCAAACAAAACCATCCATTACATAAATGAATCATATTACAGCATAGTCCTGTATGCAGAAGAATGAATTATATTATAGCCTTGTCTTCATGTATAACACATATACAATAAACGAATGGAAGAGAGGGAAGTATTCTTTGTTGTTCTCTATCTAAAAATCTAAACTCCATAAGCCATCACCAAGAGAGTTCTTGCTTCAGTTTGACTGACGTTGTAATTTACTTTTACTCATAATCTTGTACCTTATCTCTATCATTGTGTCCACATGAGTTTCAGTTCAATAATTATTAGCCTCTATTTACTGCCATTTTTATTACTAGGTATGGCAGTAAATAGACAAAGTTCAGGCCATACTGGAGCCACTGTTCTTAATCGTACTGTCTGGCTACACTGCCTTGCACATTGGGTAGAATATTTACATAGGTAACTAGAATCTTCTTTTAGTTTTCTTTTTGTAATAGCATGAATTATGACATTGATCATCATCTGTGCAAGATTCATGAACTGTACTCTGTGTCTGTTGTTGTTTTGCGCCTCTCAAGGGAGTCACCACCACTTCTGGGCCTGGCACTGGGTGTCAAGAAGCATTCTACCATCCCCTGTGGTGATCTTCAGAACCTGCCATGTCATCATGTGATTTCTTAATATCGCTTAAAAAAATTAAACATTTCTCACAATGTAAGTAATGCTGAAATAAAATAATAAAATGCATACAGGAGATGATAAACATCAGTTCAGAACTGTAGTAAGCTGGGAAGATACAAACGAAGTAAAATTCACTTTTCACAAGTACAACCATGGTGGCCATGACGGCTCCGTGCTGAAACAGCCTTTTGGGTCCAGTTTCCAGTTAGAGGCTGACGTCATTACTCACCCTCCTGACTTAGCTGACCATGGCTCAGAACAAAAGAATCTGCAAGGACAAGGCTGTGGACCAAAGTAAACAGAACACTAGTGGCACAGGCATTTTCAGAAACTTGGGTGTGGCAACCCTGCATTTTAAATCAAGCTAATGAATTTATCACATATAATAAACATTTCGGGCTAGGGAAATAGTTCAGTGGAATAAGCACTTGCCTGGCAAGTGCAAGGACCTGAGTTCAATTCCTGGTTCCTCTAAATAAATAAATAAATAAATAAATAAATAAATAAATAAATACTTCTTTCTGCCAGGTGTTCTTTAAAAGATGAGCCTGAAGATATGGATTTGTAAACAAAGGTTAGATTGTTTTGAATCTAAAATGTGAATATGAGATAGCTGAAAATACAAAATTAAGAATTATTACACAATCTTCATAAAGGTTTTATCATCTCAATAGAAGCTAAAATGATCAAGAGCAGTTAATAA